>APFE030937478.1:0-43463 GCA_000404065.3 Pinus taeda | reverse complement strand
TTGTCTGCTTTAGAGAATGCTGAAATCAAGAAGCAGGTGCAGGAGTTTCTCGAGAAAGGGTTCATCAGACCTAGCACATCACTATGTGGGTCACCAATCATTTTGGTGAGAAAGAAAGATGGCTCGTGGAGAATGCGCATTGACTACCGAGCACTGAATAAGATAACAATAAAAAATCGTGATCCCCTTCCTCGCATAGATGATCTTTTAGATCAACTGAAGGAAGCTGTTTATTTCACCAAGCTAGATTTGCATAGTGGATACCATCAGGTCAGAGTTGTAGAGCAAGATGCATGGAAGACTGCTTTCAAAATAAAGCAAGGATTGTATGAGTGGCTGGTTATGCCTTTTGGCTTGACCAATGCCCCTGCTACTTTCATGAGATTGATGAATGATGTACTTAGACCTTTTCTTAATGATTTTGTTATTGTGTATCTGGATGACATTTTGATTTTTAGTAAAACGTGGGAGGAACAATTACAACATGTTAAGCAGACATTAGATGTTTTGAAAAGAGAAAAACTTTATGTTAAACTCTCCAAATGTGAATGTGGCAAAACCTCTCTAAATTATTTGGGTCATATAGTAGGGGGTGGTGAATTGAAAATAGATCCCTCTAAAGTGGCAGTCATTATAAACTGGCCTAAACCCAAGTCTGCTACAGAAGTGAGAAGCTTCTTAGGAGCAACACAATTATTGGAGGGGTGTCATCTCTAACTTTTCCTTCAATTGCAGCTCCCTTACATGCTTTGACAAGATCGAACATGTGTTTAGTGGGAGGTAACATTAGAAGCTTCGACACCTTGAAGGGAACAGACTTGTAAACTACCTGTACTAGCACTGCCTGATCTACAAAGACCATTTGAGATCCAAACAAATGCCAGTGACTATGCCATGGGAGCAGTGTTGACACAGCATGGTAAACCCATATGTTATCATTCTGAGACTTTTAATTCTGCAGTAATTAACTATCCTACATATGATAAAAAATTGTATGCATTGGTTCAGAGAGTGAAAAAGTGGAAACATTACTTAATGGGAAAAGAGACAGTAATACATACTGATCATCAACCACTTCAATATCTACACTTCCAAACTAAATTGCAGCAATCAAGGCACTATAGATGGATGGGTTTTCTACAACAATTTCATTTAGTCATTAGATATAAAAAGGGCATACATAACAAAGTTGCAGACATGTTATCTAGACCCATTATAAATGCATCTACTATATTTAAGCATAATTCTGTACTACATGAAAGCTACATTGAATAATATGCTCAAGATATAGAATTTAAAGATGTATATGCAACTTTGAGTCAAGGAAAAAGGGTAGAAGAATTGGATTATCATGTGAAGGATTGACTCTTATATCATTGTGGGAAACTTTGCATTCCACAAGCAGGGAGAGTAAAGATAATTAGAGAGGCACACACTTCTCTGATATCAAGTCACTTTGGGGCAAGTAAAATAGTTGCACAGTTGCAAAGGTTTTGTTATTGGCCAAAAACGAATGAGACAGTTTCTAGATATGTGAGAGGGTGTACTATGTGTGCCAAAAGCAAGCCCAACAATAGAAAACTAGGCCTGTACACTCCATTACCAGTTCCTTCTCACCCTTGGGAAAGTGTTTCCATGGATTTTGTTGGGGGACTGCCTAAGTCTAGAAAAGGTCATGATTATCTGTATGTGGTTGTGGTTAGGTTCAACAAAATGTGCATTTTGATACCTTGTAATAAGCAGATTACAACTGAACAAATTGCAAAACTATTATTTGAACATGTATGGGTTCATTTTGGGTTACCCACTTCTATTGTATCTGATTGAGACACTCGATTTGTGGGGAAGTTTTGGTCAATTCTATGGGAGTTGATGGACACACAACTGAAGAAAAGCACAACTTTTCATCCACAAACCGATGGCCAGACAAAAGTAGTTAACATGATAGTGATCCAGCTACTCAGAGGATATTGCAACAAACATCATAAGCTTTGGGATGAACACTTGATTTATGTGCAACATGCTTACAACAGAGCAAAACATTCTTCTACACAGAGATCTCCTTTTGAAACCTATTTTGGTTTCGCACCAAGTTCTCCTTTGGATTTTGTCTTTGGTAAATATACCACCGTTGATGGACACAGTGATGTGGACAATGCAACTAGGTTCATTGAACAGATCCAGGAGATCCACCAGGCAGTACAGAAACAGCTGGAAAGGAGCCAAGCCAAATACAAGGCAAGGCATGATAAGCATCGGGTGGAGCATAGTTTCGAAGTTGGTGACCAGGTCTGGTTGTATATCAGCAAGGACAAGATGCAAGATGAAGGTAAAAAGCTAAAGCCTATCAGGTATGGACCTTTTAGGATACTTGAGAAGATTGGTGAAAATTCTTTTTTCCTTGATCTACCAGCTTACATGCACATCTACTCAGTTGTAAACGCAGATTGCTTGAGATTGTTTGAACCTTCAATGATTGAGGATCCTGAAGAGCAAAGTCAATTGCCTTCTATTGATGACCTGCTACCTGAATATCTGAATGAATTGCAGGAAGACACAGTCTTGGACAGGAAAGGGAGGACAACGTGCAGAGGAAATGTTGAGTACCTCAGAATCAGACTCAAAGGTTCGAAGCTGAGCAGTGCAAACTGGATTGAGATTGGGCAAGTGAGACAACAGTACCCTCACTTAGTCGATGCTTGAAAGAAAACCAACTTTTGGTGGTCCAAAAGCTTTTTAGTGGGAAGGCCGTGATCTGAATTGGATCCATAAAGAAGAATCAAAAGAACCATGGCTATACCAGGTCAGGACAAACTTCAAAGAATTAAGAGCGACGATCAAAAACACCTCTAACCTAGTGGCAGTTAGTAGCCAGCATGGAATGAGAAGGACCTCGGTCAAAGCACGCTGACCGAGGCCCATGGAGACTGCGCAGGAGGCGAAATTAGCCCCTGGGAGGTCCAAATCGGGAAATGGAGGGAGTTTTTGATGTGCGATTAGCGTCGCTGGGTAAAACCCTTGAAATGGAGAGGCCCCGAGTGCTCGGTCGCATGAGAGCCGAGAAAACCGTGGGGAAAAAGGCTAAAGGAAAAGGCGGGATCCGCTCCAAAACTGGTGGTATTGATCGGGGGCATCCTCGGGCGGTAAGTAGTTTTAGTGAAAACGGAGCGATTCCACTCATCGCCCAACGCGTGGCAAGCGGAGGAGAGAGAAAACCACCACTCATCGCGTGCTAACGGTTGAGCAAGTAAACCGTGCGAAACTAGCAAATGGCGTCGGATCTGGGGGCTCCAGATCTAATGGCTGAGATCACTCCCGATGGAGAAGACGGAATTGACGGGGGATTAAGCCACGATATGAAAGAATTTGAAGTTCGAATTGACAATCAAGGTGGCAAATGACTCATTCTATAACGTAACTGAAGAAACAAACTAACGAAGCAAGTTGGCACAGTTCGCAGGAGAACAAGTGGCTACTCCCTCTGAGTCTAATGATGATGCCGAGATAGGGAACTCCAAGCGAGGCTGTAGCAGGCAATCCGATGGAGTTAGAAGAGGAATCAAACAACCATGAGCTCGAGTGGCTTTAAAGCCATGCATAGACCAGCAAAAGGGGACACACACCCACACACACGAAAGAATAGAGAAAGTAGACAAAGAGAGAAAAAAACAGTAAGAAGACAAAGGGTCGAGCTTACCAAAGGAAGCATTGAGCACTAGAGGACTTGAGAAATTTGAGCCATCCCTGAAGGGGATTTGTCAGGACCGAGCACCACATTGGGCTCCTTCCATTGTAGACCCAAGAGGTCAGAAAGCTGGTAAGGCCAAGAGTCTGTGTACTCTAGTGGCTTGGGAAATCAAAGAACCACCCTGCCAAGCTATCCTGTGACAGGAGACTCATATTGAGCTCCTTCTTTGTAATTCTCTGCTTTAAGACACAATAAAAGAAGGCCACCACTGAAAGCTATACTGGAGATGTAGCCTTGGAGGATAGGGTGAACTCCTTCTTAATTTCTTGTGTTCTTACATTTGCTTATTGTATTTCTCTGCTGTCTTCCATTTTCAAGTGTCTATGTATTTGCAATCTGATCGATCCATTGCTTAAATAACCTAGACACACACCAGCACATGAGTCTATAATACCTCCATTTAATAATTCTTAACTCAGATCACTCATAGGGTGATTATTAGATCATAAACATATAAATATTACTGAATAAATAAATATAAACCAAAATCCCATACATTCATTAGTTAAATAGAATAAGTAAAGAATTAATAGAAGCATATGGAAGGAAGAAAAAAGCGATCTATATTAATAAATGATTTGGAGGAAAGTTACAACCATCAGATGCAGTTGCAGCAGCACCTCCCCCAACTCCTAGCTCCAAACCTCTGCCTCTCAAGATAGATCTCAGCAGCATGACAATACAAGAATTCCGATCCTTTTCTCAATGGTCAAGCCTTCAATATATAGGAAAGTGAAGGCTATGAATATTTCCCAAATTCCTCATTAGTTCAATTTGGGCAAAAGCTTTTGGCTGAATAATGTTTCCTCATACAAAAATGGCCTTTTCCACTTTTTAAATGCTTTTGTGCTTAGGAAAAATCTTCCCCATGATTTATGGCTCTTTCCCTCTTTTCTATGCTTTTCTTTTTTAGGAAAAATCTAAAGATGAGGATAAAGAGATCACATTCCACCATACAAGTTTCCAAAAGTGAACAAGAGTGTCAAATTCTAGTTGAGTTTTTTTCCTCGCGACTGAGTGAGAATTTTTGTAACAAAAGTTAGATGAAGGGGACAACTTGTTATAGACTAGGATAACGTGGTCCTCATGGTACATAACTTGTATTATAGTCTTATATATTCTAGGAGAAAGGGGTATTTCAACCAACAACATAGTATTGTCCTCCAAGATGAGGAGGAGGTATTTTCATGTATAACACATTTAATAAGATATCACAATTCAAATTGATAACTTAATATTTGTAAATAAATTTAAGGGTAATTGACAACATTCATCAAAAAGATAGTAATATCCTCATATATAACAATTCTCCATTAAAAAAACATTGACAATTTTCAATATACATATATGACTACTAAATCAACACTTATTGCAGATATCATTATTCTAAGGTAAATTCACAACATTACATCCAAAAATAGTAATATCACCATACATAATGATTCTCCATCAAAAAGCATTGTAGGTTTCAACACATATATAAAGTAATAAGATAATACTACTAATATCCTCATCATCTTTAATCAAATCAACTAAGATTCAAATGTGTGATTATCAGATCAAAATATTTTGTGAACATCATTATTCTAAGGTAAATTCACAACATCCATTAAAAGATAGTAATATCATCATACATAATAATTCTCTATCGAACTAATGTTGATAATGTTCAATATATACATAAAATAACAAGATAAAAATGATAACATCATCATCATATTTAATCAAATCAACTAAAAGTCAATGTATGATTACCAAATAAAAATGTTTCATAGATATCATTATTCTGAGGTAAATTCACAACATCCATAAAAAAATAGGAATCTCATCATACACAACAATTATTCATAAAAAAAATTGTAAACATTTTTCAACATATTCATAAGGTAATAAGATAGTACCGATAGTATCATCATCATTATTCGAATAAACTAAATTCAAATGTATGATTACCATATTAAGGCATCCCAACTAAATATAAAAAATAACACATGGCTAGCTAGGATCACAAAAATCATAGTCAAGATCATCCTCATGATCATTTTCATGATCATCATCCTGACCACCCTAATAAGTCATCCACATAATCATCACCAATGCCATCGCCATCCTCATCATCATCATCTATGATATATGATGTATTCTAAACATAGTCTATATCATCATCTTTGTGGTAATTACCTGCAGAGTTTTGGAAAAAATAAATCAATATTACATGTTAGTACTAATTCTACAACATAATGCATATTTTTATTACAATGCTAACCATAAAATGAGGTACTGTAGGTTTTAACCCCGTATAGAAATTACCTGCATACGAATTCTAGAAACAAAAAAAAACAATGGCGAGAGCATAAAACATAAAACATATATACACAGAGATTTTCCCCTAGACCCCAAAATCGGGACTACCAGATTGATTTTTCATTATATTCCTTTCATTGTTACAATACATATATATACATGCCAAAGTATCCATTAACCCTGGATTAGAACATAACCGTAGTTCCCTTGACCGGATCTACAAAATACCATGGACTGAAAACCATCATGCCCAAAACCATTTGTGAAATCCATGCATAAAACCATAGGTAGGTCCGCCCACCTAATATAGGGTCCAAATTTTTTTCCCGGGGCACTGCCCCAGACCCTGTGCAGGGGGCTACCGCCCCCCTGCATACCCCCCAACAACTCTCGACGCAACATACAAAGTGAGTGGAGTAACACTTATCTCTGTTTTATGAAATAACTCGAGTAGTGGATGGGGGAACACTACAAGAAAGAGATTTTGGTTCGTCCTTATTTCTATTATTATTTTTTTTCTTTTTAGAATGGAGAAGTGTTAAAATTCTGAAAAAAGATTAAAAGTTTATTACTTAGTTTTATTTTCTTAATATATATTTAGTTTTAGTATTTATTTCTAACAAATATATTTAGTTTTTGGTATTTTTTTTTTTATAACAAAAAATATATTTTGTTTTTATAAAAATGGATTTTAAACATTCCATTCATGCTAAATTTGTGATTTTATGATAGATGTTTAAATTATATACAAAAAGTAACTTAATGCCATGTGTTGTGTCAGTGAGATGAGTATTATACATCTCTTCCTTGCTAAGTTATAGAATGTGCTTGGGTTTTCTTAATTCAATAAAATTAATTCTTCTCTTCATTATATCTTGAGATGTTCAACTTGCACCTAATAAAACAATAAAGTTAAAATAGGTTTGCCTTTGTCCTTTGTAGATCTTTGTCCCCATTAATCTTGGTCTTAATAGATTAATTGCCTTATGGTGGCCTTGAGTGGTCACTCCCATTAGTTGCATGCTTTTTAGTTTTCTGTTAGTGACATTTCTTAAGCTTGATAACATGTTATTTAATATATGAAAATATGTTATTGTCCATATTATTATTAAATATGTTGGTTTTGAGCATGGTTTAGCAAAAAGTTCCCAAAAGGTTTATAGATTGTATTTTATAATGTAATGATTCATTGCTTGATGAAATTGTTTTGGATATTTTTGTTTAATGATCCATTGATTGATGAAATTGCTATGGATATTATTTTAGTATATTAATTTGTATGCGATAAAGTCAAAAGTCACATCTTTTTGAGATTTTCATTGGTTAATTTCCCTTAAGCTCATCAAGTTCACCATTCAGTTCCAGGTTAAAGAAATATAGAAGTCATGAAGTGGCATTGTCCAAGCATTTAAGTCTTGAAACATGTTTTTTTTTAATCACATTATACTTCCTTTCTGTGTAAATTATCCATGAAAATAGCCTTATGGAACATGAGGGGACTCAATAGTAAAGGAAAACAAATACTCCTAAAAGAAAAATCGTATGCAAAGCACCCATCAATAATGTTGATATAAGAAACAAAAATATAAAGCGAGGTTCTTCCTCATATAATTAGCAAATGGGGGAGGAATTTCCAAGTAGTAGTGATTGATGCTTAGAGATACTTAGCTGGAATGACTATTATTTGGAATGATTAGGATATCAAGATTACCAATATGTTTACCTCTTTTTGCATTATGACAATACAATTTTAGTTAATTGACATCGGGGACTACTACCATGTATCCAATGTCTATCACTCAAATATCGCAAATGAAAACCTCTATTTCTCAATTCTATTTCTAGCACAACTAATTTATACTCCCCATCTCCATGGATTATTGGGAGTGACTTCAATATTATCAAGTGTCTTGAGGAAAAGAAAGGATGAATCACAATGTTTACCAAGAGATTTGATAAGCTATACCATCAAGGCCCTAAAGTAGTCTCCATTAAAGTTCTCAAGCAATGAGTCTCCAACCCACACATGTGGATTAATGAGAAGTAATACATGTGCATGTGGTGACTAACTTAATACACCGTTCTAATAAATCCACAAACTTAAGGATTTCACTCCGTCACATAAATTGATGTAGTGTGACATAAGTAAACTAAGAGTATACATGAAACCCTTAAGAAACAAACATTCCCTAGATCCTCAATTAGGGGCTTAAATGATGAAGTGAAAATGCAAGGGGAAAGAGGACTTCATGATTTAACCATCACAAACATGTGATCAAGTATGACTAGGAGCATATATATTCATATGTTTTAAAAGAGGGAGTGAATACATGAGTTAGAATTCATTGGGACTTATTTTTCTTTCTTTTTATTTTTCTATATATAGGACTTAGGGAATAATGTTTTCATAAGTTTGACACAACTCATAGATATAACATTTACATGATTTTTCACTTCAACCTTAGAGTTTAGACGTAGATAAATCATTATAGTGTATCTTTAATGATTTTGGCTTTCACTTTTTTATTTTATTTCATCACAAATGACAAAAGGGGAAATATTTTGCCACAAATATATGAATGCTTAATCATAAAGGTGTCATGCGATGAAAACAAATTAATGGTGTTATTCTCTATGAAAATGATGGGTATTCTTGAGAAACGCTTATGCTTGTGGATGTCTCCTCCCTGGTTGAAAGGGAGTGAGGGTGGACACCATCTTGTCCATGTGTCATGTACTATGGCTAGGACTAACATTCGTAAGCCTAGTAAAGATATCAGTAGGAAGAATGGTGGATTGGATAAACATACGAGACCAATATTCTTTGAGAATGTGTACTTTGACTAGGATTAACCTCCATAAGTCAAGTAAATTAATCCAAGATAAGAATAGCCATGTGGATCGACATTTCTTGGTGTCAAATATTATGACATTGGATTAGGAAATGATCATGTGAGGACATACCTAGTGAACATCCCGGTGGGGTAAGTGCCTAGAGAGGCAGTGGTGTCCAAATTTATGCCGCCTAACATTGTGCTCTGATCTAATGGAGAGATATAACTTGTTAGTTAAGGCCTTACTATTTTGACAATGTTGGCTATGATGATGTAAATCATCATTGATGCTTATCAATCTCGATCCGTTCTTATATGAATATTTCAACTTGAGAGTACTTTTTGTCTCATTATGAGTACCTCCCTAGTTTAGAGGGAGTGTCATCATCTTCATTATTGTCATCATCACCACCACCACCATCATCATTATTGTCATAATCACCATTCATGTCATCATCATCATCATCATTATTATGGACATTGTCGTCAATTGTTCATAATTATAGGTGTCGTAAGAAATATCATCAACCCAAAAAATGTTACGAGTGCTCGAAAAGGGTTGTTAGGACACATGATATATGCAAGAGAAATAACAACTTTATTTTTGAGAGATGATCGATGATCATCATCATCACTACCATTATCATCATCATTATAATTTTCATCATTCCCATCATCATAATTAATGTAATTTCTATCATCATCTTTGTCATCTTCGTCATGAACATCATAATCATCATTCATGCCATTATTGTTTTTGATGATGACCAAGATGAAGATAATGATAATGATGATTAGATGATGATGACTTGGAAGATGACGCCAAAGATAATGATTATGATTATGACCATGACAACATTTAAAAATTGGGAAGATTAGCCAAGGTCATTAGCATTGTCATCATCATTGTCATTGTAACCTCCATCGTCTTTATCATCATTGTGATTATAATAATAATCACAATTCATGTCATCGTCATAATTATTGACATTGTCATCGGTTGTTCATAATTGTCAATATCATAAGAAATATCATCAATGCAAAAAATATGATGCGTGTTGGAAAATGGATGCAAAAGTGAACAAAAAAATGGGGGAAATAATAGATGTAAAATTAGATGAAGATGGACACAACATAAGTAGATGCAAGACAATAAAGAAAAAATGACACAAAAGTGGATGAAAAAGTAGATGCAAACTTGGACACAAAATATGATGCAAACATGGATTAAAAAGTGGAAGCAAACATGGGTGCAATAGTAGGCATAAAACTTAGCATGAATTATGGTGAAACATATGTGGATACAACAACGAATGCAAAAAAAGACGCAAACTTGGATGCAAAAAGGATGTAAACATGGACCAAACATGGGTGCAATAGTGGACACAAAATTAGATAAAAAATTGGACGCATTAGAAGTAGATGTAAAAGTAGATGCAAAATGGGATGCAAAAAACATAAACAATATTGATGAAAACTTGGACATAAAAGAGGATGCAAATGTGGATGCAAAAGTGGAATAAAATGTGGGTTGCAACAATAGGAAAAAGATGTGGCACAACAAAAGTGGATGTAATAACAGACACAAAAAAAGATGCAAACTTAGATGCAAGAAAAGGTGCAATAAAGGATGTAAAAGTGTATGCAAACATGGGTGCAATAGGAGAAACAAAATTGGATGCAAAATATGGATGAAATAGAAGTAGATGCAAAATAAGATACAAAATGAGACACAAAACCCAACTCAAAATTGGATGCAAAAATAGATGCAATATTTGATGCAAAAGAGGATGCGAAGATGGATGCAAAATTGGAAGCAAATGTGGGTACAACAGTAGGTACAAAACATGGCACAAATTGTGTCACAACAAAAGTGGATGTAATGAGAGATGCGAAAAAAGAAGCAAATGAAGATCCAAAATAATATTCAAAACTTGATGCAAAAGTGGACGTAAACATGGTTGCAACAATGGATGCAAAATAGGATGCAACACAATTCAATGCAAAAGTAGATGTAATATGTGACATAAAACCTGATGCAAATCTTGACACAAAAGTGGATACAAAAAGGGATGCAAAAATAGATGTAAAAGTCGATGAAAACCTAGATGTATATGAGGATGCAATCGTGGATGTAAATTTAGAAGAGAAAATGGGTGCAAAGGGGCGTGCCAAACTAGGTGCAAATTATGGCACAAGAAAATTGAATGCAATAGTGGACACAATAACAGATGAAAAAGAGGATGTAAATATGGACGCAAAACAAGATGTAAAAGTGGATGCAACAAAAGTAGATGCAAAACTAGACACAAACCTCGATGCTAAACTTGGCGCAAAAGGGATGCAAAAAATGATACAAAAATGGACACAAAAAATGATTTAAAAAATGACGCAAAAGAGGATGCAAGAGATGATGCAAGTGTAGGCGCAAAAAGTGGATGCAATAGAGGATGAAAATTTTGGTGAAACAAAATTGGGTGCCAAACTTGATGCAAAACATGGTGCAAAGGATGGCACAAAACTTGGCATAAAACTTGGCGTAAAACCTGGTGTCAAATCTGGTGAAAAACCTATTACAATACTTAGTGCTAAACTTGGTGTAAGACTTGGTGCAAACTTTGCATCAATTTTTGCACCATATTTGATAAATGGACACAAATAGCACCAAAAATGGGCTCTAGATGCAAAAAATGAAGCAAAAAGGGACGCTAATTATAGGGTTTTATTGTAGTGAGATGAAGAAGTTATGGCTTTTAAAGAAAAGTTGTTGAAGATATCGACAAACTACGTGAATGCTGGGAAGTGAATGATAATGTTATACTTAAATCCCCCCTCGTTCCACCCATTTCTAATTTAATCTAATTAACTCACTTTTAAAAAAAATTTTACTTTATGTGACCCACTCTTATAAATAAGTGAAAGTTGCTTTTACAATGGTACTTTATGAACTACCCACTAAATTGAAACTTAAATAAAAGATAAAGTGACTTCGAAATTATATGTCACTTACTTTTTATAATGGGTGAGAACACTTTTACGTAAAGTAACTTTAAAACATAAGTTACATGTTCTTTTTGAAAAAGTAACTCAACAAAAGGAAAGACTTGAACCCAAGACCTCTGTTCTCATAAAGTAAATTTGGACCAAGTGAGCTAGTTTAAAATATTAGTAATTTTTGGAAAGGAGCAAGAAGTTTTTTTTTTTAGCCCAATGAAGTTTTGTAGTGTGTGCTTACTTGGAAAACCTTTTTTTGGCCTACAAAACAAAAAAACCACACAACCCAAAACAAACATGCAAAATAAATCCAAGCCTTCCCGTTTAAAGTTAGATTTGCCTGAAAACTAAATATTTTTCTCAATGTTTCAGATTTTCCGAGATCACACTAAGCCGCAGCGGAAAAGAGCATACGCATGAGAAAAATCATTTCTTTCTGTTTCTGGTTTGCCCAGATTGCACAGAGTCACGGGGAAAAGAGAATACACAGAAATGAAAGGTATAGGTCTAGTAATATTTTTTTTTTTATTGAGGACTATAAACCGAAACAAGCATAGAGATAAATAACTATAATTGCAAACAAAGATCGTATACCTCCAGATCTTAAAAATGACGTAGCTAGGGCTACCAGAAACCTTTTCGTGTGAAATGAAAGGGTTTCCTCACTGGAACAAATGCTCCTAACACAATAAAGTAGTCTATTCGCCTCGAAAGTGATCAGAAATAATAGATCTAGGAAACGACAGTCAGATGCAATTGTACCGACTTCAAATTTGGATCACTAATGGATGCGACCCTCAAATAGCTCTAGTACCATGTAGGAATTTATAAGATAAGTTCCTTAGATAGAACACCAAAGGACACTGCTCACAAATAGATCACAGATGAATACACCAATATTCTTGATGTGGTTAAAACCCTCAAAGAGGGAAACAATCCACAACCTGAGCCAACGCAGCCACTTCAGGAAATTTATTAATGTAAAAGAAATAAGATTTACATAACCTTCTCTCATGAATGATCAGCTTAAAAATGACCCTCCATGCTCTTTAAATAGAGATCATGGACCAATCAGGTGTTAAGCTATGGATCAAGTGTCAGTAATGCCAAGGAGAGAATGAACCGTCAGATCACTTCATGTCTAGAACATATCATGACTGTCAGATTGTAAGTTAAAAAAAGTACATAATAAAGGAACACACTGTATCTAACTATACACTAGACCAAGTTATACTTAACTATTTCCTATGTGTCAAAATATGCTAACACACATGACATGCTCCTAATCACCTTTTATTAGTTTACTTCTCACTCAAAGAGTGTCAGAATCTTACTAAAAATGTGGAACTTTATGGGAGGGAGTCTCCATAAGAGTGTTTTAACTCATAAATCATTTTCATATATTTTTTACATTTATTTGAGGTTCGACACATTTTTAGTTGCTGCATAAAATATGTAGAGCAAGTGAGTTGGCATGTTTAGACATTTTCTTACTTATCATTAGCACATGTATTATACATTTAATGAAAAGCATCCTTGGCACAAGAGGGGCACTATTAGGGGGGATATTCCTGAATGAAAGATGAGTTGGTTAGGGTTAAGTGGACCTAGTTGAGGGTTTAACCATTTCCCTCTAACTCTTCTCCCCCCCTTGTCCTATAAAAAGGAAGAAGGGTGTTTCACTCGAGAACATCAAATTTTCTAGTTTTCTATGAGGAAAGTGGTTATTATAGTGATTTGTTTGATTTTCACATTAGCAACTTGAAAGACATTTTGTTGTTATGCAATCTTATTTTCATTGCAATTGAAATAGGTATTATTCTTAAAAAAATAGTTCCTTACCTTTTTTTTTTTTTTTTTTTTTTAAATAAAAAGTACCTAGAAGTGAATTGATAGTTATAGTATGATGAATGCGAGACGTGGTGTGTTTTAGGAGGATCAATTTTGCATTAAAAAAATGTACTCTAGTCAGTGCGCTTTTTGCATTAAAAGAGCTTGCTCTAGGAAGAGCACTTTTGCATTGTGAATTGTTTATGCAATCTTCTTTTTTTGAAAATATAAATGTATGTTATTGCCAATGCAATGTGTATTTGTTGATATGATTTTATACTCTAATCTATCTTCTCACTACTAAGTTATTATAGATTTAGTATGATGTCCTCATTTATTCCAAATATTTATTTTCACAAAGTTATTACATATTTATTATTAGTTGTTGTGGATAAACCATACTAGTTTAATTTTCAAAATTTAATTTTCTTAAATATAATCATTATTTATGGTTGGAGCCATTTAACCTATTAGCATTAGCATTGTTTGTTATTTTTATTTATGCACATATAAAGTTTAGATATTTGTTTTCAATTTTGTTATTCACTCATAAAGTTCACAATAGTATGAATCTACCATTATAAGGTGAAATTTTAATTCCTTTCATAAAGAGATCCATCAAAATTACCTTTAAAATAAAGCTGCAATGTTACAAAACATGGTAACTTGAAATTTAGTTAGAGATGAACAAAGGGCATGAAAATCCTTAATTCCTTAATTTAGTTGTAAAAAAATATGTGTAGTAAATGAAAACAACCCAAGTACATGAAACCAACCCATATTAAAAAACATATAAAATAAATTAATATAAAATAAATATTGGTGAGAGATCTTAGAAGATTAGTACAAAATCTTAAATTTAGTCTATTCTCATTAATAGTGAAAATCATTGAATTCAACCATGATTTTTGAACTTCCCTTTTAGGTTGAATTGAATTTTGATAAAACTTCATGGAGAAATCTAAACCAATTGAACATTACAAGGATTACTTGTCATCATTTGAGTGTCACAATGAAGTACTTTGCCCCTAACTTTTGAACCCTCACCCTAGATTGAGCTCTAGTACCGTAGTCCAATAATCATGATTACCTTTTAAATTTTGGAATGGACTACCTTCATGTTGCGTTCATAGCACTCTCACCTTGATATTACGACATTATCTCCCTCCTTCAAGTATTGCTTTTTTAAAACTTTACAAAGATTTGTAATATATCTCATTGACATCATCAGATGCCGTGAGATCATTCATGGTAAAAGCACCATACCTTTGATACGTGGGTAAAATATCAAAATACTTTTGATATTTTGGAGTGTGATGATTTTGAAATCCTCCTAAGCCCTTATTGATTTATTATAGTTGCACTTGGGGTTCAAGTACAACTACGAGTTCTTGCTTTGACAATATTTTCCCTCTTACTCACATAAAATCATTAAAGCAATATACATTTTTTAATTCTTATATTATTAGTCATTGCCATAACCTTGAGTGCAAATAGATTTTTGGTCAAAGACATTTTTGAATTTTACTTTTTGACCAAACAATGGTCTAATGTTTTCAAATCTTTCTTCACCATTTATTATTTTTCTTTTCAAATTTAAAATTAATTTTCATTTTTTTAAAAGTTAACGAATTATTTTTGATTGATTACAAGGTTTGATTTGACTAACAAATTGTGGCGGGAGGTGACATTTATTTAAAAGAATAAATAATTAATTGAAATAAAAAAATAAAAAATTGAAACATAACTGTTACAGTGTTGACCATGCACTCATCAAATCCAGGATATATTATTATATGATTCTTCTGCAGACAAGATCAACCCTACAACTTTATTTACTTTGCCGACATATGGTTCAAGGTTCCTCTTTTCATTTTTTTTGTGGCTTTGTCTTTTGTTCTCGATTTAGGTGTGATGCTTTCATGGTTTCAAAATTTTTAAGCGTGGGAATTATGTTTGTCTTGAGAAATTTGGAAACAAGTAAAATATCATGAAAATGTACTTGTTTTGTGAGCCAGGATGTGGAAAAATGTTCCCTTTTTTGGACTTGAAAATGGATGAGGGGCTTAATTGTGGGGGTAAATGGAAAATGTGATCTCCCTTTTTATTTCATTTGGATCATTTGGCAATGCAGGAATTTCAGAATCTTCGAGCAATAATTGGTTGATGTAAGGGAAACAATATTAAAGGTCTGTGCATACTACGCAGAAATTGGACCAAAGAAAATGAAGGCATATAATAGGAGAAACATGGTTAAATATATATGTGATAATCTCCCAATTGGTTTATTTGACGAAGCATGTTCTAGTAGGTGGTGTGCTCATGGAGCTTTCATCGTTCTTGAACTAGGGAGATACTATAATTTCTAGTGGCATGGAGGGACTGGTACAAACCACAAAGCATAACTTATTTCCCTATCGGGCATCCTCATATGTGCCAAATGGCTGGGGATAAAGATCCTTCAAGTTCATGGGGATTTGAAGGGCATCATAGATTGGATTAATTTTCATTCAAAAATTTTCCCTCCCATTCTATCTAATTGGATGAGGCGCATTCGGACTATGGTGAGGACTTTCCAGGTAATCTCGTTTTAACATATCTATAGGGAGAAAAATCTGGTTGTAGATCTCTTATCAAAGAGAGGGATCATGAAGGAACAAGTGAATATGTTCTTTGTTGCTTTCTAACAAGATTCCTTGGTTAATGCAGGTTCCATAAACTACGCATAGGTTGCATAATTTGCTTCATTTTTTATTATTTTCATATATCCAGTTTATGCATGTTTCTTTTTGGTGGAGAATTTAAGATAAAGTCTCTAGAACATGGTATCCTTTTTAAGCGATTTTTGATAGCAACCTATAGGTGACAACACTGATAGTTTACTCTCTTCGATGTTTATGTTATACAAGAGATAGAAAGGTAGCATATTGATATTCTTTGTTGAATTTCTTGATCTTGGGAAATTGAAGACTAATATTGTGATGTAACCATGATAATTTACTCTCTTTTTATATGAATATAAAGGCAGTATTTTTTTCTTCTGATTTTTTGTTTTGAAAATGTGCATTGTAGGTTGCATTTTAGTGGAGATTTGTGGTCTTTTCTAATCCAAATTTCAAAGTTTTTCATTTAGTGGTCTATTTGAAGAGTTTCTTTCATATTGGGTGTTATAAAAATTTAGAGAGAATTCATCTATTATGTAAATGAACTCGTTTTAATACATTTTGATGTGCTCATGTGAGTTAGGATGTGGAAAAATCTTTATTTTTTACTTGAAAGCGAATGAAGAGGGTGTTTTTTTGGCAGGATAAATGGAAAATGTTTGTCGTGTGTTGAAATTTAGAGGAAAATTTCATGTTTTCATTTGAGAGAAAGTTGGCCACCCTTGTCAAGTATCGATACCAAAATTGAATTACATGAAGCTCGAATGACTACTTTTGGGTCCATAAAGAGTACAAACAAGGAGATAGAAAATACTCTTTGCCTCTTCTTTACCCTTTGTAGCTTGCATTTCTTTTTTGGTCTCGAGGGTGTACCAACTCTTAATCAATGAATATTTGTTTTCAATTTTGTTAGGTCTTAGTATTTATTGTCACGAGTCAAATAAGTCAACATCATGTTTATAAGACCCTTCCAGGAAAAATGTATTTGTAAAAATAATTATTTTTGAGTCTAGAAAGTCATGGAATCTCCAGCAATACAAGTCCACCCTAAGAACATCAAGTCAACCTAAAGAAGGGAATTCGACCCCTTGAGAAGGCTACATAAAGAAGTAGTTGGACCTCATTTGGACTCACTCACTCACAAGTTCGATATTTCAAGAAAGATTTTGATATGTAGGTGAGAAGCTGGAAGAGGGAGAGCGAAGGTCAAGGAGAAAGAAAACAGACAATTTATATTTATTTTTGGGATCTATCTCTCTCACACATGCAAAATTCTAGGGTTTCTGGGTTGTAGAAAGAGGCCGAAGTTGCAGGAACGAGTTGCAATAGGATGAGGCTGATCTAGGGTTTCCGCAGGAGGGCCATAATGTTTCCCCCATCAAGAACCCGAGACAAGGGACAAGTGGTAGATGGCGAAACAAAATATCAGATGAAAAGGCGAGGATGTAAACTGCAGAAGGATTATGCTCTTGAACATGTCGACGACACGACTCCGGAGGGTGGCAGCATTCAGGTACCAAGGGATTAGAGGCTTAATGGAGACAACATGGATCAAATGGAATGAGGCTAAATGATGACCCAAACCCGCGGAAGGCAAAATGATGATGTATGGATATCTCAAACTGATAAGAAGCAAAAGTGTCGATGTTCAAGAGTGACTAGCTGCCATAGACAATCAATGATGATTTCCAAATTTTCCCCCACCATTGCTGGCGAGTACCCCAATTATTTTTGAAAACAAGCTTGAAGGGGATAGCATATGCTTGTAATATAAGTTCGACCTTCGGTCGAATCCAACCTAGTAATAGTTTAACGAGCCCTAAGGAGGAGAAGCTCGAGTCTCGTCATGGTGACAAGTCTAATGTCATCAGGGTTTAACGAGTTCAACATAGGTACAACTTGGAGTATTTTTCATGTTTCGAGAGTTTGAAAAAGACACGGAAAAGAAAACTCCAGGGGGGTCCTTTTTCGTAACTTTGTGTCTCTCAAGCCCGAAAAAGTATAAAATGATACTCGAAAGAACCACTTGACCATTACGATCAAGGAGTACTTTTCGTGATTAGTGACTTCGACCCGAAAAAGTAGAAAAGCGATCGAAACCACGCTGTTTCGTAACCAATAACGAGCTTGAAACGACAAAAGCTCGGCAATCTTTTCACGTTTACATGGTCGGAAAAGAGCTTTAAAGCAGACCACCTCTCATTTTGTTTAACGATTCGAGAGGGACAACTCAGCTATCTTTTCATCTTTTAAGTCGGAAAAGAGCGATAAAGACGACTTTACGGACCAAGTGCACGCGAAGTACGATGTAACTCCACAAGCTGTAGTTCTGCACAAGACATGTCAAACGTAAAACCAATTCGACATAAATGATTAATACATGCGGAAACATAGTTAGAGACCAAAAATCCAATTAACCATGCAAGAAAAATGGTAAATACCCACATTATAAAGTGAAATATTTCAAAAAAAATTACTATAAAAGGGGGGGGGGGGGGGGGGGGCAGGGTGGGGGGGGGGGGCGGGGGTGGGGGGGGGGGGGGGGGGGTGGTAATTGATTTTGTTTTTTACCATTTGCACTGTTCATTTTACCATTGGAGCATTTGGAGCACCAACTAGAGCGATTTTCTCAAGCCAATTTTGGCCTCATTCGTCGACAGTTCACCGTGAAACTTCTACCAAGTAAGTAGACTTCCTCCTACGCTTCATTTCAATGGTTTTTTCATGCATTTTAGCGTTAGGCATGTAATTTTAGGCAGATTTTTGAGTCAGAGTCTGCCGCTCGGTCATCGTGGGTATGCCCCACGGGTCCGCGAAGACCGAGTGCAATTTACACATAACGTTTTCCGATCATCACAAGAATATGATGTATTCTCGCGATGACCGCGAGAAAAATGAACTACCAACTTTTTGCCATCGCGACTATTTTAAAAACAGTCGCGATGGCGATGCAAAACTAATTTTTTTGTGCAGATTATGGATTGAAATTTACAAACAAAGTTCTAATTCATTTATTCTCGTTATGCAGCGCATCATGTCGTTTGTCTGGCAGGAATGAACTCATGATTTTAACGATGAGGAAGCTTTCTCTGATGCTGGGTGCCGAAATGCTTTACGTGCATGCGAGTTGCTAAAATTCTTCCTAACTTTGCACCTTCGGTCCCAACCCGATTTACTAGAGCTGATAATCCATGCATGGAACCCAGTAGACAGAAAATTCATAATCCATGGCCAAGACATTGAGTTTGATGCAATAGACATTTATTTTTTGACCGGATTGTCTCGTCGTGGCGAGAGGCCGATCCTAGAGGGCCAATGCCCCGAGGGTGAATCTCTAGAGATGCTGATGGCACGAGTGTGCCCCTGGGCACGCAAAACAAAGAGTGGGAAGGTGGAAATCCCGACGGTGGAAGACGTGGTTCTTCGTGGAGTTCTGTTTATGGTAACCATGGTAGCGGGATCCCAAGCCCAACATGAGGCATCGAAGACACAACTCCGGTTGGCTCTCGAATGCCTTAATCCGACGATGTTCAACTGGGCGGAAACAATGACGACCAACATGAAGAGACAACTTACCAACTGCCATCGAGGAGAGATGAAACAATTTGGCTACGGGTCCATCTTGATCTCGCTCCTGCTGAAGCGGGTGCCGACACTGTAGTTGCAAGATATGGACTTGGATGCGCCCAGACCACGAGAGACTAGGATCACGCGGTGGGCCCACGTTATGCTAGGAGGAGGTGGCGGACGCCCAGTGTCATGGGGGGTACTGTTCTGTGAGTGGCTGGAGCGCCAGACGATCTTTGTTGAGGACTGGCCATATGTTGGGATGGACTTTCGTGGAGATCCCAACATGCAGCTACCCCCCCGTGAGCAGTGGGATGATGGCGGTAAAGCACTTGATCGCACTATTTTTGTATTTTATTTTTTATGATGTTTTTTTGTTTGGATTTTTTCATGCATACATCCTAATGAGTTACTCTATGGTATTGTAGATGTGGGACCAGTGAGGCCTGTAGGACTGGCTCCATAGGTGCAGAGGGACCCACAGGGTATCAGGGAGCTAGCCTTAGCTCCTCCAGCTGGCGATTCGATAGAGACAGTGGCCCAAAATCTTGAGGGTCTGACGGCGGGGATCCCTGATTACATGGGGATCGAGGAGGTCCCCATAGAGTTGCAGATTCATACAGTAGGGGTGATACCTAGGGTGCACCGA
Organism: Pinus taeda; assembly: GCA_000404065.3. Classification (NCBI taxonomy): domain Eukaryota; kingdom Viridiplantae; phylum Streptophyta; class Pinopsida; order Pinales; family Pinaceae; genus Pinus; species Pinus taeda. Next base: position 22,874 of record APFE030937478.1, on the reverse strand, counting down.
CTATTGAGACGGGTTGCGCGAGCAATGGTGTGCTATAGGGAGCATAACCCACCACAGTAGACACCTAGGATTTATTTCCTGCTGATTTTTTGGGAGACACGTGTCTCGGATGTATGGAGAACATAGACTCTATTTGGACATATACATTTATTTGTTGAGCACCTCGGTGCGCCACATGATATATATATATATATAATATATATATATTATATATATATATATATATATATATAACATATTCATATGGTTCATTATTGTGTTTTGAATGCTTCTATATGCTGCTTTGATTACATATTCCGCAAATGTCTGTCTAATACATGGTTAGCTAATGCATCAGTTAACGTGTTTAATCGTCTTGGAATGTGTTGATATGTGATAAAATCAAAAATCCTTTCTAACAATTTAACACGTGTATACAACCTTAAAATCCAATGATCTCTGACGGAATAACGCCCATTAAGCTGGTGGACAACAAGCTGAGAGTCCAGATTCACAACCAATGCACGAAAGCTGAGGTTAATAGCCTCGGTCAATAATTCAATAACAACGCTATATTCAGCGACATTGTTTGTGGTACAAGCCAGAAAAACCCCCTGAAGGTATACTAACTCATCATGAGGATCGTAGATCACCCATGGCATAGAAGACAGGTTGCATATACTATGGCAGGCACCATCACCGAAACCAACGTAAGGTGTACCAGACATCTGCACGAAGCAAAAAGACACAATAAGTGGTAATTATGCCTACACACCAAGCCAGACATGAAAACACACACACACACACAACACACCTGCTGAGAACACACGTATGTACAAATCAGAGTGCATGGGGTTCATGCATAATATTTTTTCAGATAAAGCCCATTTCAGGGCTTATCTAGAGGGTTCCCTTCATAATCAATCAGCTCATAGGCCCCTTTTTGCAAAACTCGCTTTACAATATAAGGTCCGTGCCACATGGGCTTGAATTTTCCTGCCCCCAGCGTATCATTTGCTTGATCATAAAGCAAGACCAAATCTCCCTCAACAAAAGAATGAGGATGGACAACATGATCGAAGTGAGTTTTTACTCTCTTCTTCTGTGCTTCAATAGCTAGAGAGGCTAGTCGACAGGTCTCACCTAGTCGCTCTAGATAGAGAAGGCTTTCTGCCTCCAAATCGTAAACCAATTGGAACGGGGTGAATCCGGTGGCATCTTTCACTGACGTTGGGTAGGCCCATAAGGCGGAGAACAACATCAAATGCCAGTTGGACTTGTGCATGCCAACGGTGTGTTGAAGCATTGTAACTAGAACTTTGTTGACAACTTCCACTTGGCCATTGGCTTGAGGATAGTACGGTGTCGAGCTATCATGCTGCAGGTCCAACTGCGTTGTTAACTTAGTCATCATATGATTACGGAAGTGTTTTCTGTGATCAGTGACGATATCCCGAGGGACTCCGAATTGTGAAATAACATGATTGAACAAAAATTGCGCCACTGTGTGACCGTCCTTGGATAGTTTAGGCATCGCCTCGGCCCATTTTGTGAAATAATCAACAACAACGATGATGCACCCATGCCCCCCGACCGAGCGAGAGCTACAGGTCATATAATCAATGCCCCATTTAGCAAAAGGGCCGACGGTAACAACAGGGTGCAATGGAGTGGGAGGCGTGCGCATTTTTTGTTGGTATATTTGGCACTCATGACAAGAGCGAACGACAAGAATGCAATCCTTGAAGATGGGCGGCCAAAAATAACCAACACAGAGAATCTTTTGTGCAGTGGCATACCCGGACATGTGACCACCACAGGCACCATAATGGCAGTCATTTAGAACTCGATTGGCTTCCTCGAGTGTTAAACATCGACGGAGAACAGAGTCGGCGCCGAGTTGGTACAGGGTGCCCCCAATAATGTGATAAGGTTGAGAATGATGGCGAATGCGTCATCAAGCATCCTTGGACAAATCAGGACGAAAAGAGGATGTTTGAAGATAGACAATAATATCCCTGTACCAGGGATCGAGGGTGCTAATCAAGAACAAAGTTTCATCCGGAATATGGTCCTTTAAACGAGAGGGCGCGGTAGCAGATGGCAGAGAGCAAAGCAACTCAACGAAGACGAGGGACTTCTTGGACTTGGCGGTGGTGAACTCTAAGTCAAACTCTTGGAGGATGACAATCCACTTTGAGTATTTGCCCCCTAGTAACTGATGTGATAAAATATACGTCATCGGGTTGCAATCAGAAATCACCGTCGTGGTGCGTAATAGTATGTAATGGCGGAAAAATTGGACGACACAAACAACGGCCAGTGCCAACTTCTCGACATGGGCATAACGAGTTTCCGTATCAAGTAGATTGCAGCTGAGATAATAAACAACATGCTCAGTACCATCATCGCCATCTTGAACCAGAACCATGCCGATGGTGGTATTAGCAGCGGCTAAGTAAAGAGTGTAGTCCCGGTGATAATCAGGGGGACATAACAAAGGAGTAGAAAAAAGGAGAGCCTTGAGGTGCTTGAATGGCTCTTTTGCAGCGGTATCCCAATGAAAAGGGGTGTTGCGTTTTAATAACCGCATATAGCCTTTAGCCACTTCGGCATAATTCAAAATGAATCATCGCAGAAAATTTGCTTTTCCCTACAAACTCTGCAATAGCTGCAAAGAAGCAGGGGGAGGAAGGTTCAGGATGGCTTCGACTTTGAGAGGATCTAAACAGATACCCTCTCGGGAGACGATGAACCCGAGAAGTCTGCCTGACTCGACACAGAAGACACACTTATGCGGATTAAGCTGGATGCGATAGTGTCTACAATGGAGAAAAGTTTTGCTAAGGTGGGTTGGATGGTCTTGGCGTTTTACTGAATGAGCTGGAAGGTCATCCAGGTAAGGCTACATAATGTATCGAATATCATGAAACGCGTAGGACATTGCGCGTTGGAAGGTGGCACCGGCATTTTTCAAGCCGAAAGGGAGTTTCTTATAAGCGAAAGTGCCCTACGGACAGATAAAGGTGGTCTTGTGTTGATCGGCAGGGGCAATATTAATCTGGTTATAACCAGAAAAGCCGTCCATGAACGAGTATATTTCACTCCCGGCACACTGATCAATGAATTGGTCAATGAAGGGTGTAGGGAAGTTATCTTTAGGACAAGCTTGATTAATATCACGGTAATCAACACATACCCTGATAGTACCCTGTTTCTTAGTGACAGGGACAATATTAGAGACCCAATCTGTGAGTGGGATGGGGTAAATAAAACCAGCCTTAAGAAGCTTTTCAACTTCTCCCTTAATAACTGCAGCCTTTCGGGGGTGCATGGGGCATAGACACTATTGAACAGGTTTAGCACCTGGATAGGTAGGTATCTCATGCACCACGATGGTAGGATTGATGTCGGGCATCTCTTTGTAAGACCAGGCAAACACATCACAAAATTTGCGAAAAAGACCTGTATAAAGCTAAATTTCCTCCAGAGTACAAGTTACTCCAACATGGATGTGCTCGACAATCCCTGGTTTAACAGAGATGTTGATTGGCTGAGTTTGCGTGATTTTCCCCATATTCCCTTCAGAAGGCACTTGATAGATCTGAATAGGTGTCTGAATAGGCTGAGAGGGGAAACGAGAAGCAAATCGCTCAAGACAAGTAAGCATTTCCCAATGGGTAGGGAGAAATGAGGAACAATGGTGATGATCAGGCCAAGGTGGTTCCTCGAAAGACATAGTCTCAATGACCGCTTCATCAGAAGGAAAAAGTTCCCGTAATGGGTTTGAAGAAGCGCTATATCCAAGCCAAGGGGGCTGCATGTACGAGTCGAGAGCCCTACTCGAAGGAGTAGATTCAAAAGATGGAGTCGATGCAGAAACAATTTCGACGTAGTTGAGCTCGACAAGACTCAATGGCATCTCATCGCCCTAGGATTCTATCTGATCAGCAATAGGAAGAATCCACGGATCAGAGCGAACATAAATCATATTAATGGGGGCGACGTTGGGAGGTGGGAGTGAAAAAACACCCATAAGGGCAGGATCTTTAAAGAGTCCAACACCCACACTCTCAAAAGGAACTGAGGTATGCTCCACGAAAGGCACGTTGCCATTGGAGGAAGAGGCGAAGAAGGAGAGCTAGTCCACCGTGACAATCTTCCCCTGATGAGGGAAACGAATGACACAGAATAGGGATGAGGCCACGGCTTGCATGGCATACGTCCAACTTCGTTCTAAAAGGAGGTTGTAAGTTAAATTTGCATCGACAACTTCGACCTCCACTTCGACCGTCTTTCCTTCCAATGTAATGGGCAAACGTTGAAGTATACCATAAGGACGAGACTCTCTCCCATCAAAGGCTTCCAAGGTCGTAGGAGACTGGCTCAGAGTCGGAGAACCAATAGCCTTCCAACAAGAAACAAACATTATGCAAGTAGAAGCGTCTTCATCAATGGCGGTACGATGAATCGTTTTGGAATTGATGATGACCTGAATAAGGAAGGCAATTTGGTGAGGCAATCTCGGTATATGACTATCCCGATCAAAAGTAATCAACTCTGAGTCAGCCGGGTCAATGCCACCAATGGTCGATAGCAAATACTTTCTCTGAGAGGGGCAGCGCTGGAGAACTTCTAATGCGGACATAGCTGACAGAGCCTGGGCTAAGTCCTCAACGATGCTATAGTGCTAAGCAGCACGAGCATTGGTGTTGTACGAATATTTCTGGAGTACGCCTTTAGGAGGAGGTCAGATGACCGTTTCAGTGCTAGGTCGTTCGATATGGAGGGGACCAGAACTGGATGGAGGAGCACTAGAGGGGAACTTAGGCTCCTTCCCGGCAGACGACGGATACTCTTTTGCCTGAGTACTAATGTGGACGGGAATCGTCCCAGCCATAAATACCTGAGAACCAAAGGGAGAAGATGATTGATACTGATCAACCACCATTTGAGTTTGTTGCAAGGGAAAAGACTCTCTGAGCATGGCAGGAGTTCCACGGGCACCTTTCAGCAAACGACTAACTTCAGACCGCCTCAGACAGTCTTTGGTATAGTGATCCTCGTCACAGATAAGGCAAGGATAATTAGGCTTGCGTTTGGCACCTTCCTCAGGCGGAGGTTTAGGGGAATCCTGCTTCGGCTATTCAGCTTTATTCTTTCCTTTTCCCTTCTTTTTCCCTTTCGAGGCTTTGTCTGCCATGGTGGACTGGACAACATTCACCTCAGAAGTATTACTAGCATTGGATACAGAATGAGAAGTATTTTCGTTTGAGGCATTCGACTTTTGCTTCCCAGGGTTCGCGGAAGATTTCTTAGAGGGTGGATTGACAGAACCGATGACACCGTCAACAAAGGGTGTTGGCGGATCTTTGGAAGTTTCGGGCCTCAGAGCATCAGGAAAATAATCATATAACGTACCGAACTAGGAGTAAACCAAGTCAAGGTACTGAGCACGCGTAATAGCTTGCTCTTCAGTTACACATGCCCCCATAGCAATGTCCCGAGCTATTGGATTGACAAACGAAGTTGTAAACCAGTCAGTCAGAAGCTGATCGAGAATCCAAAACTTAATCAAATGGAGACGTCGTCTCCATTCATGAATATGATCAGAGATGTGTGCCCGTAGTCTGTTTTAAGGATGTTAGGAGATGTGTGCTCGTTTCATATCGAATCGGCAATTGAAAATGAGTTAAAAATGCCATAGCTAACGAGTTGAAGTCCTGAAAAGATCCGCGAGCGAACTCAATATACCACTTAGCAGCAGAGCCAGTGAGAGTTTGTTGAAAAAGGCGAAGTCGGATTGAATCATCAAGCCATGAGTTTGACGAACACCATAAGTGATATGTCATAACATGAGCCTGGGGATCTTCTCCAGCTTTACCATCAAACTTGGGACAATCACCCAGAATTTTAGTTGGAACCGGCGGCCAATACAGATTGTGAAGAATGGGATCATTTGCCAGTTTGGACACGTCCGGTAATTCCAACGTCGCTAAAAAGGGTAATTGAGGATTAAAGGACATCTGAGGCCGTGGGTAGGAGGTAGTACCAGAGTTCCACCCAGCTGTTTGTTGCCCCCATTGTTTTGTTCGAACGGATTTGGCCCATAAGGGTTTTGTTCATAGGAATTTTGCCCGTAGGGGTTATGGATGTAACTGGACGGTTGACCCTGGATTTCCCCCCAGCACTCCACTGATTACCAACTTGGCCTACAAGAGCAACATAAGGCTGCCGGAAATTCTGATAAGGATTTACCTGTAGTTGTTGATAATTTTGATGTGGGAAAAATTGGGCTTGCCCTTGGGATTGTTGGGTACCTGTTGATGCCTCGAAAATTGCTGCAACAACATCGGGGAAAACCACCTGGTCCGGAACTTAATGCAGCTCCTTTTCCGATTGGTGTGGTGGCTCCGACTGGAAATAATGGGACCAGTTTCCCAATGATGAATAAAAAGGGGATGGATAAATGAGTGGTTCTCTAACATAATGGTAATGGATGAATGATATAATCTAAAAAGTAAAAATATGAATAACTATCATATCCCGGGAAATTTCTACTTTTAGTGTAACGTTTGATAATCTTTATCCAGAAATAGGCATATAGATGACTCTATTGGTAAACAAAGACATTTATTCATATGATAATTACTTTGTTCAAGTAGTTGAACAATGTAATCATTAAAACATTATTACACTATCTTTTATATATCACTGATACATATATGACTAAAATAATAACACTCCTTAAACATTCAATAGTGAAAAATATAAGGGTTGCTGTTAAAAACACATACATATATCCAATGATAGCAAGAGTAAACAAATGACGATTCACATGAAAGAATGAAACAAGATCATAGATAATAGTACCATATGTGATTTGAATCACTCCCGATATCAATCACATTCAAATTCCTTTTTCCAACTTAGAAACACTTTCACATCAAGGCAATAGTACATCCCATCAAAGCTTTCTTCGTTAGAATTCGGAATACTGGCCCAATATTTATAAAAAAATATACCAGAAGCGCAATAGTGCAACTTCTAGATTTGAGTTTTATACAAAAACTGAGGACCCCTTATAAATGCATGAAAGGGTCTATAAATACTAATTAAACTAACTAACTACAAAATAAAATGCTATTAATTGGTACAACTAAATCTTGACTATCTTCTCCACAATAGGTTTGTTGATAGTCGACAGCATGATTCATTGTTTCCGATGTTTTCCTTTTGATTTGAGCTGGCAGATTGCAAGCATCGGTTCCAATTCTGGAGGACGAGTGAGACGAGAATGGAGTGAGCTGAGTATGTGGCATCATGGATTTCAGGAATGATACAACCGATCGCATCGGTTAAACTTTTGAGGGCGGCCCTTTGACTGCATGGTTTTACTAAGAAAAACCAATAGGTATCCCAAGGTAAACTTTGGATGCCACAATTAGTCTTCCATTCTTCTCCAATTCTTGATTGCATGCTTGCTCCAATGTTTTGGCTGACAACAATTTACCTGGGGTGCATTGTGAAATCATGTTAGACAGATAAAGAGTGTTATTGATTAGCTCAGTTAAATTACTTGTAGATAATCTGCATCTGGAAATCTCTCTCTGCTTTCATCAGCTGTGACTGCCATTCTCAGAAAAGGATCTCCTTGTGTGACTCTAGAATTTTGGGTAGATTTGCGGCATGCCCTTCATTTGTGTCTTGCTAAGCAAAAACGTTTGTTAGAGTCTCATCGGCCTGTTCCAAATCTTGCCTAACATCGACTGATTTGTCAACTATTGATGCCGTTATATCACAAAGGGGCTCAACCAGTGAAATGTTATGACATAACAGTCTTAACTGTGTAACCAATGCTTTGTTGATTTGTAGTGCTTCAGACCTAAAATATGATGGTTGCGGAAGACTCTTGACTTATCTACTTGATGTGGCAGCTGAGCGATTTGCTCATCTTTTGTTTTCATCATTAGTTCATTCATTGTCTTTAACCTGGCCAATGCTTCGGATAATTCTTTTTTATTTTGTATCGCTCTTGAGTCTATCCTCTGTTTCTCCTCATGCAATTGCTTATTCAATTGATTGTTTAATTGCTGCTGTGTTGATAGTTGTTGTTCCAACTGTTCAATTTTCTGTCGTGCTTCAGACACCTGTAATTGCAATGAAACAATTGCTTGGTCCTTTTCTTTAAGTAGATTACTTACTTCCGATGCCTTATCCATAGTGGTTGCCGAATAAGCTCCGGCATACTGAGAAAGTTTTGTTAGGTCATTGGAAGGGTTAAACTTTTCTTTCCACACTACATTAGCTTTCTCTGTTTGTGCTGGAAACAGGGAAGATTGATCAAGTCTTCTCCTTTTCCTCTGTCTTTTCACTACAACCCTGTGTTTGGGACTATAAAAGACATCTAATGGAGGTATGTCTTCTACCTGCAAAATAGTTTGATTGGAGGGATATTTTGGAATCATTTCTAAATCCGTGCTAGTGGGTAGGCCGCTGGTTCCTTCATTCGGAACCGTTGTTGACGCTGTATCTTGTCCATCTGTTACTTTGGGTGTGCTGACACCTTGTGTACCTTCCAGATTGCTTATAATAGAGTCAAATTGTTGCCATTCTTGGAGTAGTTTAAGATCAATCTGAGTATCCACTTTGATATTTTCGCTGCCCTTGTCCTGTTCTTTTTTCTGCTCTTTCTCCTGCTCTGGTTCTTTTCCTCTTTCGAGAATCTTCCCTACAAGAGGAGGTTTGTCAATAATGTGTTGTTCAGGCTCGCTTGATTGTGTTTTCGGGGTAGTAGCTAATAAGTCCAGAGGTAGAGTTTGCAACCTCTGTTCTCTGAGCCTATTGAATTCTACTAGCCTTTCATCGTTATATCTCATTTTGGCCAGCGTTTGTACCTGGAATAATGATTCTGCCAAAGAAAACAAGTCATCAAAATCATCTTTCTCATGATCAAACCTTGTAAGTTTGGCTTGTTCAAGCACAATATAGGCAACTTTCCTTGGATCGAATTGCCTATTAGGAATGGTTGCAAGATTGAGCATGTTTATTTTCTCTACCTCCTCCGCATGCTTGTAGTCATGCAAAGTATAAACACCGCATCTCAAAGGAAAAGTAGGCCAAGCCTGCTTTTTAGAAGTTCTAAGAGTCTTGGATGTTCCTGCGGTTGTAATTTGGTAAGCCAATTCTCTGGCTAACAGCTTGTCGGATATATACAGAGGAAGGACATGAGGTCTTGCAAGGCTACCAAAAACCCTTATATATGTGAACTTGTCTTCCCCGAACCAATTTCCTACAACGGTTAGGTCAACTTTTGCTTCCGAAGAAATCTTTGGGGCAGGCTTATCAAAAATGGCATAATAAGTAGGTAACATAAAACCATTACAGATTTGGTACAAGTGGTCCTTATAGTGCGCCTTTCATAACTTTTGGTGATAAATGTGAATTGACATGGGGTCTTGTGAAGTCCATCTCCACCCAAGTACAGGAAATTCAAAATTGAAACAAAGAGTATCTAAAATTTAAGCACTAAAATAAAACAGAGGAATAGACCTATCGGTCACGCGAGTTTTTGCTCTAAACTCAAGAATTGCAGTGGCTAATTTATCTGACAATATATTTGCCCAATCCATTACTTCACTGTTAACTGCCGCTTCCATTAAAGGAACCATTTCAATAGTGAATTTTGCAGAATCATGCAATCCCCAAATTCTATACATCATTGCCCCGGCATAACAGTAAGGAGAACATAATGAATCTACAAAGTACTTACTTGAAGATTCTTGTTTGTGCCTTGCAGGCTTTTGTCTCCACTCCCGAATTGGGGTCGATTCAGTCTCATTCTCACTTGCGAACTTCTCAAGAAAGGCTTTATTGTATTTCTTTTGAGGTTCGGGTAAGTGATACATTTTCCTTAAGTCATCAGGATGAAATGAGCCAAAGACCCTTCCGTCAACTATGCAAAATGTTCTGTTTAAAACCGGGATCTCTTCTACTGCCCATCACACTACATCAGTGTATGGAAGAATTTTTTCACGTGCTGCTATTCGGTGCAGATATGAATCAGCGAAATCTTTCAGGGAAGCCTCTAATTTTCTAGTTGAATCTGCGGTAGCTTGTACTGGTACTGTCTCAGGCTCCTTTGCTTCAATTAAATTATATATGCTTTGCCAACTTGTGCTTCCAAGGCCAAGACACGTAGTGTCTGAAATCAAACCCTTTTTGCTTGGTCCTGGGCCACTAGTGGATTGCACTGTTACTGCGGGAGCCGCTGCTGCCACAGATTTCTTGGATTTCTTTCCCATTTGGTTTGAACTTGTTGTTTTGCGGAGCTCTGCGTAGGGAATAAAATGAACGTGATACAGAGAATAGGTAATGTGAGCCAATATGAAAGAATTATATCAATTAACGAAAAATGAAAGATTAAAATGATATTGCCGCAGATACAATCTCAGGGAAGATCTCGACATAATTGCTTCATTAATTGGCCGCTTAACCTGTCAATCATGGTAAAGGAGTTTTAAATACTCATGATATCGTTTATGTGCCAAATGATTCATTCAAGCGTGGCTTGGGTTTTTTGGTGGATAACCAAAAGTAAATCACTATCGGGAACGGGAAGGCTTTTAATAATAATCCAAAATAATGCATGCAAGCCTTTTAAATCTATTTTGAAACTCGCACCTTGATTTATCGGATCGCAATCAGGGATGAGCTCAGGTCGTAATACTTATGTTATTGCAAAAATCGTCGATACTCGATGACGATACACCTTATCGCATCGGAGAAATAGGGGAGGGCCTTTCGTTATATTTGCTGCTCGCCTTTCCCGATAACCGATAGTTGTTCACTTTTCGGATTGGAGTAAGTCAATGGGTCTTTGTATTATGTTTTCTTTGTTGTTGCGATATGCGATCTTTCGATCGCTTTATCACAATAATAAAGAATTTTATATTTATTCATAAGACCGATTTTATTATAGTTCAAAAGGTTTATAATATAACATTTCCATTGGACCTTTTGATTAAGGATTTTCTAATGACGAGTTGATACCAATTTATTCACACATCTATGTTTAAAAGGGACCCATTTCATATTATAGTTAGAGAGAAAACTTTTATGAAATGGCGGGTTGTTGTACAACACAACAATTGGCGATTCACTGGGAGAAACAGTTATCTCTGAAAAATGTTGAAATACTTAAACTTTCTTTATATAGAAATCTTATCTAAGAGGAGAATTCTAATAGAACTAGGTATATATAAATTCTGAATATAATAATAGCTATTTTTGCTATTTTCTTCTCTTGTTAAAATTAAATACATTTGAAGTTTTAAATTAGCCTTAATTGGTTGATAATAATAAAACAAAGAACTTTTCCAACTTAGCTTTATAATGACTCCTTTGTCATAGGTAGAGCCTCTGCTGCCAGCAAACGTCTATAGTCTCGACAAGGATACCTTTTAACTATTTAATCGTCCATTATCCCATCCATTTCAGAGTATAATTAAAAGAATGAATCCAAAAATATGCCTTCATATTTTGTATCACTTTTCTTTTTTCTTATTTTGCAAGATATAAAGCCATTGTCCTGGTTTGGTGGCCAACTATTTGACAATGCCATTCACTGGTTGTAATTTAACTGAACAAGCTGGCTCGCGATGAGACCCCTTGTCTTATAATTATAAGCCATTACCCTATTTTGGTATGCACTATTGGTAATGTCAGTTGAACTATTCCCCAATGATCATGGTAAGCAGGCTTGTAATAAGACCCCTTATCTTTTATATCAAATATATTTTAGAATTACACTCTGAGTAATCATAAACTTTAATGAACGGGATGAATAATTTTCTCCTTAAGAGAGCATGGATGGCAGGGTAAGAGTTGAAGATGCTAAGATTGAATCAGTTTCTGTTTTTGTATTGATAACCGCTTTTTGGCCATTTGAAAACATTAAAATGATTTACAGTACTTCTAAATCTTGAGAAGATTTCACAAAAATAAAATGGGGTTTCAGAATCTCAATATACCTAATTTCCTAGAAATTTTCCTTTTGTTTAAGGTTTCCATTTTTAAAAGTAAATATCAAAACTATTTCTTTTGAGAAAGTTTTTCAGTATAGCAAAGGCCAATGGAAGACATCTTACAACTTTATTTTCCAATAATCCTAAAAACTATGAACACAAGTTTTGCTGAAAATTGAATATTTACAAAGGGAGAAGGGGTTACCTCCTCAATTGAAGAATTTTTTCAAGATAAGGCCGTTAACAGGAAGAGAATCTCTCTTACCTGATAGATCTTGCAATATGAAAGTGGAAGGGTCTATCTTTTCGTTGATTTGAAATGGTCCGAGCCACATTTTCTGGAACTCAGTGTGTTTTCCTTTCTCCTCATGGGCGTTGTCCCATTTAAGAACTAGATCACCAAATTGTAATTGCTTTGAACTGGATGAAGTTGAATCAAAAGATGACTTGATAATTTGCTGATGTTTTGCATGTATAATTCTAGCTTTTTCCCTTTCTTCTTCTAATTTTAAAATTTGATCATGTCTTAGTTGAATAGAAGATGAGGGACTTTCTTCAATAAACTGCACTAAAGCTAGAGATGGAAGTACTAAATTGGTTGGTATGACAGCTTCCTTCCCATATACTAGATTAAATGGAGAAGTACCTATGGAAGCCTTCTGTGTTATTCTGTCAGCCCATATTGCAAATATCAAAGATTTATGCCAGTTTTTATGATTCTGCTCAATAGTTTGCTTAATGATTTTGATAAGATTTTTATTGATGGATTCTGCTAAACCATTACCTTGGGGATAGTAATTCGCAGAATATTTCAATTTAAACCCTCTTTTGATAGCGAACTCAAACATAGAATTTCCAGAGAAATAAGATGCATTATAAAAAGCAAGAGCATTTGGGACACCAAACCTAGTAATAATGAATTGATCTATGAACTCTATAATTGCCTTAGAGTTTGTTGTCTTCAAAGGAATTGCTTCAACCCACTTAGTAAATTAATCAGTGGCGGTAAATACTTATGTTGTTTGGATGACTGTGGAGTGATTTCCCCAATGATATCCAATCCCCATTGTTCGAAAGGCTGTTCAATGTTCACTGATTGCAAAGGGAAAGCTGGTTTTCTTTGTCTTCCATTAGAGATTTGACAACTTCGACATTTCCTTATGTATTCGTGAGTGTCTCTGAACAGGGTGGGCCAATAATATCCAACATGAATGATTTTGTGGGTTGTTGTATCAGCTCCAAAATGTCCTCCTGCTGGTCTGTCATGTAGCTCCTGCAAAACTTTTTGCGCTTCAGGTTTTTCTAGGCATCTTAATAGAATTGAATCATAATTTCGCCTAAACAGTACATCATCTACAATTATGAAGTTTTTCGCTTTTACTCTAATGGCACATTTGTTTTTATAGGAGAGATTAGAAGGTGCGTATCCATTTTTTAAATAGAAAATTAGATCTGCATATTGTGATTCAGGATCTGTGATACTTATCTGATTGATTTCTTCAGTATCTTCTGTACCTTCTGATTCTTGAATATTGGATGCTCCTGCTAATAACCTGCAAAAAACCTTGGCCTTTGACAATCTTTGTTGGCTTAATTTCTAAGTCATATTCTTGTAATGCTATGACCCAATTTTCCCTTTTTTCATCTAATTCCCTTTGAATTAGTAATTGTCTTACTGCTGAAAAAGGAACTATAACTTTTGTGCGAGCTTTTAAGAGAAAGGGTCTGTAGTGTTTGATGGCTTTGTACACAACAAAGGCTTGCTTTTCAACTTCCGAATAATTAAGTTCAACACCTTGAAGATTTGAATTGTAAAATGAAATTGGTGCCTCCAAGTTTTGATCATTAATCTGAGTCAACACTGCTGCATAAGACGAGGTGGATGCAAGAGTATATAGTATGAAATGACTTGAAAAATTGGGAGTGCTTAAAGCAGGGGCATTAATTATTGATTGTTTGATAGAATCAAATGCCTTTTTTTTTTGCTGCAGATCCCCATTTAAACACCGAATTTTTCTTAATCATTGTTTGCAATGGTAAAATAATCTGGGAAAAATCTGGAACGAATCGTTTAACAAAGTTAATTTGAACCAAAAATGACTGCATGGATTTTTTATTATGAGGGAATGGAATATCAGAAATCCCTTTAATTATATCTGGATCAATATAAATACCATATTTTGAAACAGTGAAGCCCAAGAGCTTTCCTTGATTAAGAGCAAAAAAAGACTTTTTTGGATTGAGCGAGATACCATACCTTCTGCAGCGTTCAAAGATTTGTTTTAAATCATGTAAATGATTAGATCTTTTCTTGGAAAATACAGTGATATCATCTAAATAGAAAACTACTATTTTATTGATCAATCCTTTGAATGCTATATCCATTGCTCTTTGGAATGTAGCTCCTGCATTGATAAGTCCAAAAGGCATTTTTTGGTAAGCATAAGTTCCCCATTTAGTTCTAAAGGTAGTTTTAAGCCTGTCATCATGATGGACCAAAATCTGGTTATATCCTGAAAAACCATCTAAAAAGGACATTAACTCAGAACCAGCTACTGAATGGAGTGTCTATTCCATGGTAGGTAAAGAGAAGTTATCCTTTTGGCTTGCTTTATTAAGATTTCTGAAGTCTATGCAAATCTTGATGTCGCCATTTTTCCTTCTAACAGGCACCATATTGGACACCCAATTTGAATGTCTGACAGGAAAAATGATCTTAGCCTTCAAGATTTTGTTTAGTTCGGTTTTTATTTGACTCTCTAGGTTAGGATGAATTTTCCTTAACTTCTGTTGCACTGGTTTTTGTTCAGAAAGCATTGAAATAGTATGCTGAATGATCGATGCATCGTATGTTTTCAAATCATCATATTTCCAAGTGAAGACATATTTATTTTTTCGTAATAACCTAATGAATGATGTTCTTTCTTGTAAATAAATTCCTAACCCCAAGTTGATATTTTGAGGGTTTTCCTGAGTACCTAGGTTTATCAATTCAAATCTTAAAGTGGAACTCTGGAGCTTTGAATTGGTCACCTGTTTAAACCTGTCTTTAATATCATAAAGATCTTCTAGCTTAACCACTGGTTTTGGTATTGAGTTTTCTTCTTGCTTTTCCTTCATTTGAAGATCATGATCACTTTCATCAATGATTTGATCATCATAGGGCTTGTCGAAATTCAAGAAATTTAAAATGTCTTCGTCATGATTGAACGCTCGCCAATTGGTGACATTGTCGGGAATTGATGGCCTAAAAATTAACTCTACTGAAAATCTGTCTGGGCTGTAATCTTCAGAAGGTAGGAGTTTGGAAGCAACATTAGCTAGCAAGTCTGCTGCTGCATTCTGGGATCTAGGGATAGGAGAAATATTGAATGCTAAAAATTGAGATATGAGTTCCTGCACCAAAGACTGATAGTGTTTGAGATGACTAGAAAGACAATGAATTGTATTTCTACCTTGTTTTTATAACAATTTCTGAATCACCAAACACTTTCAAATATTGAACTTTAAGACCGATAGTTTTATAGAGTCCTTGGACTAAGGCCTCATATTCGTCGTATTATTTGTGCATTCAAATTCCAATCTACATGATAACATAGTTTTTTCTCCTTCAGGGATAACTAAAATACACCCTGCTCCTGCACCTTCACTAGATTTAGACCCATCAAAGTATAGTGACCAAAATAAAGAATTATCAACAATTTTATTTACAGTTTCCTCAGCAATATTGACACATCTTGATCTATCGGTTTGTGAAAGATTTTCAATTTGGGATGTGAAATTATTAACTGAGAAAGGAGATGGTTGGGCAGTGAAATTTCCAAAGAATGATTCAGAAGAGTAATTCCCCAAAATATTGTTATTGAATGCTATGGGTTGATTTTCCTATTCAAATTTAGTGACAATATGGGTCATATGTTTCTCCCGATCGATTTTGATCTGATTTGGCTTTCCTTTATAAGGTAGCCACATATGGGACCAATCGGTAGAAATATAACCGTGGAGTTTCTCAGACCAGTCTCTACTCAAAATTAAACCATAAATTTCAGGTATATCAGCGATTAAAATATCAATTTTCTGAACCACTCGTGGATCAGCTGATAACCTGATAGTTACGGAGTTGATTTCCCCTAAAACCTGGACCTTGGTTCTATCCAACTGTACAATATGAATTGCAAACTTTTGGGGTTCAATGTTCAGTTTGGAACAAACTGAAGCTGGCATTGTGTTAGAGGATGCTCCTGAGTCAATCAAACAGTTGTGTAGATTTCTATTATAGATCTCATAGGTCAAGAGAAAAGGGGGAGTATGAGAATTTGATCTATCTCCGATTAAAACTGCATCAGTAGCTTTTACTCTACCAGGAGGTGGTTGACCTGAATCATTTGCAGCTTTGGAGAACACAACGTTAGGAAGAGGTGAAGAAGGTACTGCATTTAATTCCTTAAGAAGTAATTTATGTTGATGTTTGAGTTTGCTAAGTTCAAACATAGTAATGTTTGCCTTTGTCTTCTTCATATCATCGATAATATTGTAATCCATTGAATCCGATACTACCAACGTCTTAGATGTTGAGGGTATGTTTGAGGATGATGGTTGATTTTGGGATGTTATCGCCACATATTTCTTCGTGGGAACCTTTTCTTTTATAGTAGTGGTACCTGCACTCCTTTTATTTGAAATTGACTGAATAGGTTCAGGAGTACCTTTACTCCTGGTAGTCACAGGGAAAGCTTCTTGTTCATTTTTTGTATCGGAGTTAGGTAAAATGAAGTCCCACATCCCATGGAATTCGACAATCTCCTCTTCTTCGGGTTCGTCGGATGGTAATACTGTTTCATCTTCTTCTTCCTCTTCAGGATCTGAGTCTGCATTAGATATAACATTTGTTGGTTTTGACTCAGGTTTCTTAAAATTTCTAAATGGCCTTTTTGTTGAAGTTTCAACTACTTGTTTTTTGATTTCAACCATTTCATTTGACATAGTCTTGATGACCTTTTGCAGACCCTCCATATCATATGGATCTTTAGGGGTTTTCTTCTTTGAATCATATTTAAAAGAAACTTTTTTGGATTTTCTATCTTCAAGAGCAGCTTTTTTTTCTAAAGAAATAATGCGTTTCTCTACAGCAAGCACCTCTTTCATGTTTTCAGCTACAGTTGGTTTTGCAGCGCTATCTACAAAAATGGCTATATTTGAAGGTAGGGCTGTTATATACCATTCGCTTCTGATTTGCTCACTTGGTTTAGAGTCGGTTGGAATCTTATTCAAGGGTTTATTGAATCACGAATTGAATTCCTTGATAGGTTCTCTAGATTCTATCCTAAGATTCGAAATATCGTTGATTAATGTTGCTAAAGATCTATCATCGCCATACTTAGTGAGAAACTGTTCTTGAAAACTGTTCCAGCTGGTAATGGATCCAGAGGGCAGGGAAAAATACCAAGACCAGCTGATCCTTGTAAAGTATAAGGGAAAAGTCTAACGACAACATCTTCCTGTGTTACTCCTTTTAAATTAACTGTTAACATGAAATTGTTAATATGTTCTTCGGCTAGTGTTCCAGCATCTAGATTAAATTTCGGCAACTATTTTTCAGGAGAATATGGCAATGGATGTAATGGTGTAGGCATAGTGACCACACCAGAACTATTCCATGGATTCTGAGCCATGGTAGAACTAATAACAAATGATATTGTTGATGAAATTCCAGGTGTCTGGGGAGGAGTTGGTATTGAAGATTTGATAGGTTGGGATGTTGAAGTTACTGATCCCTGCTGAACAACAATGTGGAATGGAGGAGTGGATGGTTGAATTCGCACTAGAGAAGATGAAATGGAGGATGATGATGAGAAGGTCTCACTGTCCGATCCTTTAATGTTCTTTTTAGCCTTTTTCCTTTTTGGTAAAGGCAACTCAGTAGGTTCAATACCGAGCTTTATGCTTTGAAGTCTAGTGAGAGGGTGAGGTAGATTGAATTGTGAAGTCTCACTGCCTTGAGATACTTCAGATTTCTGTGGTGATATCGAAAATCCTTGAAGTTTCTAGATGAGAGACTGAACTTCAGGAGACTCAGGACTTAATCAATCTGGAGTATGATGGGGTTGAGCAGTGGTAGTTGACTTCTCTTCTTCTCGTTTGAATACTGGTGTTCCAGAATGCAAACGGGAGGTCTAAGGTGAGGTGGAGGGAGATTTACTCTCGGAATGGTCTATAGGTTTTGGTTTACTCGCCATTCATAGTTCATAACCTCCTTCTAGGGCCAAAAATGTTGATGCCTCGAAAATCACTACAACAACATCGGGGAAAACCACCCGGTCCGGACCTTAATGCAGCTCCTTTTCCGTTTGGTGTGGTGGCTCCGACTGGAAATAATGGGACCAGTTTCCCAATGATGAATAAAAAGGGGATGGATAAATGAGTGGTTCTCTAACATAATGGTAATGGATGAATGATGTAATCTAAAAAGTAAAAATATGAATAACTATCCTATCCCGGGAAATTTCTTCTTTTAGTGTAACGTTTGATAATCTTTATCCAGAAACATGCATATAGATGACTCTATTGGTAAACAAAGACATTTAAAAGGAGCCTTCACCCTTTGGTCTTCCTTAACATCTTTGTTTCTTTGCAAAATCTGCAACTGCTCATTAGTTCTTCTATATGGATTTGGATTTGGATTTCTAGGAGCAAAGGTATTAGGCACTCTTCCTTTCCCTAGGTGCTACTCAACCTTCAATTTGGAGATTTCAGGGGCTAATGACTCGATCATTTTGGTCATTTTATCTATCTTAGGATCAGAGGATGGTGAATACTTGCCCCTCTGTCTTCTTCTATCAACATTTCCCTTGAGCTTCTCTGCAACCATGATGTTTGATTCCACTTCCAAGGCTGCATCCCGCATGTCAGCCAAAGTAGCACATCGACTCTCCCTCAACAGTAAGCAGAAGTCAGAATCAAAAGCACTGGCATAGGTGAGTTTAGCAGAGGTAGTAGTGGGTTTTACTTCAACTAGTATCTTGTTGTACATACGGTTAAACCTCTTATTAAAATCAAACAACAATTCACCATTTTCCCTCTTTAAGTTCCCAAACTCAGTGTGGTAGTAGAGGAGATCTTTCTTGTCACCCCAATGCTTTAGGAATGCATCATCTAAAGCTTCAATATCTGCTATAGATCTTGGGGTTAGTTCTCTTAACCATTTTCTAGCCTCTCCATCTAGGCTTTGGACAAAGACTCTCATCCACACATCATCTTCGCTAATGTCCAGATTATCAGCATAGCTATAGAATGACTCAAGATGTTCTTCAATAGTAACACCTTCAGTCCCAGTGAACTTAGGCCTATATTTCTAATAGTATCCAATAGGCATGGCATTCAAAGGAGTGGGCAGTATTAGAGGTCCATTCCTAGCAGCTATTATTCTTTCCATTTTGGTAGGTGCTTGTGGACCTGCCATAGCTGTGGAGACTAAAAGAGTACTGGCAGTCTGAATGATAGATGGCTGAGGAGTGACTGATAAGACTAAAGGAGTATGATGGATAGGAGGTGAGGTTTCCTTTGGGCTTAAAGAAAAAGGAGAACCTAAAGAA
The DNA here is from genome assembly GCA_000404065.3 of Pinus taeda. NCBI lineage: Eukaryota > Viridiplantae > Streptophyta > Pinopsida > Pinales > Pinaceae > Pinus > Pinus taeda. Next base: position 3,277 of record APFE030937478.1, on the reverse strand, counting down.
TAAGGGGCTTTATGAATCTCTGAGAGTTTTTCTTCACTGCTAGTATTAGATGTTATACTCTCAACATGTATTTGTTTTATTACAAGACTTGCTTGAAGAGATATAGGAGATTGTTTAGGTTTACCTGAACCTGATGCTCCTTTCTGCAATACCTTTCTCTCTTTGATGATTTTTTCAGGGTCAGGTACTGGGTCAGCTTGTAGCTTTTGAGGATTTCTTCAAGTATGCCTCACAAACTGAGCCAGAACTATGAAGTGGAGTCGCCAAGAGGTTCGACCTCTAGTAGAGTTTCTAAATAGATGATTACAACCAAAAAAGTGCCCAGACTTTGTCTATCATCAAAGCTGGATCTATGTCGTTTCCCAAGGAAGCTGAGCTTCAGTTTCCTCTCCCCAGCAACGATGCCAATTATGTTATCACTCCAGGAAACTCTCCTAGGTTGCAACTCTGAGATGCCTTGTAACATATAATCTTCAATATTTATAAGAATATTTCGGCGTAAATCACATAAGGTAAGACAATTGCCGACGCGTTTCGAACCAACCAGTGTGGTTCATCGTCAGGACAAGTTGAAGAAACAGATCCAGCTCAACATGTTAAATAGTCAGACCAGAGATTCCAACGGCTAATTTTGACTAAATGACCTAGGTCAAAATTAATTAAATATAATTAATATTATAATATTATTATTGTTATTATTAATATTTTAATATTATTATTGTTATTATTATTATTCCTAATATTTATTATTAATTTTTAATTTAAATCAGGTAAAATGTAAAAATAATTCCAGGTTAGTTTAAAATTTCTTATTTATTAATAATATTCTTTTATATTAATATTTTTTATTAATTTTATTATTTATGGGAAAAGTTAATTTGATAAAATATATAAATTCATGGTTAGTTATGAGATTTAATTATATATATATTATATTATATTATATATATATATATATATAATATTATATATCCTAATAGATAAATAGTAATAGGAAGTATATTTATTTAAGTTTATAAAAATATTATATATAAAACACCTTTAACCCTCATATTGATTATTATTCTTTTGGAACAAAGATAAAATGGATAAATAAGTCCCGTAATTACCTAAGGATAGTTTTAAAATGATTTTAATACAATACTTAATTATACAAATATAACTACAATCAAAGGAAAAAAAGTCAATAAAAATAGTTAATATGAAAAAACGGAGAAAGGAGTTCGAATATCAGAGAGACAGAATATTAATATATACCAATGTATAATAACAATATAAAGTATAGTAAATAAATAAATAAATAATACAAACCCACTACATATTAAAATATAATGATAATAAATGAATACTAGATAAGTTCATATATCGTACTAACAATGTATACATAATATAATCATTATACTTACTAATCCCTTAATATTTACTATTATAAATAAGGCATAAGGTAAATAAATAATAATTATATATATATAATATATAAAAATAATGTAAACCAAAAAGTAATCATTAATAATAAAATTAAATAGAACATCGCCACATTGCTCGAAAAATACATAGTAATTTAACTATTAAATTAATAAAAGAGTAAATTACATATTGAAATAAAATGAACCAAAGCACTACAAATAAAAAATACATCATAAATCATATGAATAACCTGATGTGATAAAATATAATAATAATAGTAAAATATAAACAAATAAATACATAAATAAAACCATCAAAATATTTAATACACCCAGATCACGACAGAAAGGGGAAGACAAAAATGAGACAGAAACGGAAACAAAGAAGGAAACTAGGACGAAAGGGCAGGGATCCAAGATCTACTGATCTTCCAGCCATCATCTCTGTTGAGATTAATAGGCCTTCTTTCGATTTCGATTTATTAAATTATATCATTTGGAATTACTCAATAGTGATTATAAAAGGGTAGGCTTTTATTTTTACTAAATGTTTCGGGGTTTTGGTTGGTTTATACCAATTCTTAGCCAAACAAAAAGATTTTTAGAACATACTCCAAGCCTATGTATAAATAGATACACATTTAAAAAATATTCATTCTATTTATATAAATTTTAAAATATAAAATTGTTTTATTTAGAAATGTTGTTTTTATAGTGTGGTTATCACTAAGAAAATTAGGAATATGTATATTTATTTTGGAAATTGAGATGTGTGCATCTCAATGTTTTTCTATTATATCTCTGGTATTTTTTAAGTCATTTATGTAGTTCATGTTCAAGACAATAACAATGGATTTATTTTTAATTATAATTAAATTATAATTTATATATATATATATATATATATATAATATATATATAATATAATATATATATAGATATATATATAATATAGATTGATTGTTACAAGCCCCAAAGTATAGAACACATGCATGATCATTTAAATATCATTTTATTTATATAAATTTAAAATATGAAGTTGTTTTTTATTTGAAATATGTTTTTAATATGTGTGGTTGTTTATTTTATATATATATTATTTTTGGAAATTGATATGTGTGCATTTCAATGTTTTCTTAATGTATGTGATGCATTTTTAGTCATTTATTAGTTCTTGTCAAGAGAATAGTAATGGATTTATGGTTGATTTTGCATTAAATGAGTTTAGAAGAGAGAGAGAGAGAGAGAGAGAGGAATTTGATTTTTTTTCATGTTTGCTATTGTGGCTTTTGTTAAGCTTTTGCTTAGCTTCATTTCTCTTCGAGATTTTCCAGGGTCGTGGCTTAGCTAATTTGTAAAGCCTAAAACTCATTAAAACTAACCTAGATCCATCTTAACTCTAGATCCATCAAGAGGGGCCAAATCTTTTTTCACTATAAAAGAACCCAAAAACTACTAAGTAAATTGATATTTTACATCAATTTTATTTTAATTATTAATTTTTTTTATTTTGTTTGTAATTTGACTAAGTCAAAATGTTTACATAACATAACAAGACAGGACATCACAACATCTCTTCTATACAAGACTAAAAGCACCTCTCAGCCCAATCACAAAAGCTTTTGTATATTGATCTTATTTGATCCATGAAGTAAAGCCACTATCAATGGTTCTATGGTGGTTGCAAATGAGAAAATAGAGAATACTACATCCAAACCAAAGCAATTTACTACTCCACCTAAAAGCATGGAAGCTTTTGTATATTGATCTTATTTGATCCATGAAGTAAAGCCACTATCAATGGTTCTATGGTGGTTGGAAATGAAAAAATAGAGAATACTACATCCAAACCAAAGCAATTTACCACTCCA
>APFE030937477.1:0-13257 GCA_000404065.3 Pinus taeda | reverse complement strand
AGTACAACATGTCCATGTAAAATTTTTCACTTCAACCCATTTGGGCAGGTTCCATTTTACTCATAATGCATGCACAAATTGATTTTATAATTCTTTACCCCATCATAAATGTTGGAACTTATTGCATTGCCACGAATTGTTTCTACTTTTCATCCAAAAAGAGCCAATACTTGCTGACCCTTCTGAAGTTATTCTTCTGAATGAGAAAAGTGGCAATTAGTTCCCTACTCACACTTCTTGTTAGTCCTATAAAAATGGAAAATGATAGATTTGTATGGAGGCGGTGTAACTATCTTAGTAACAAGTATCTCCTTCACATTAGAAGCTTAATCTGAACTATTTATATGCTTGTGGAAATTTTTATGGACCATTTCCCAAGTCGAATTTGTGGCCTGCTGAGATTCCTGTCCACTAGAAGAAGGGAATTGAGAGGAAAACTCTACTTGGAACTTATGTGGAGCCTCTACAACAATTTGTGAGAAAGATTTAGCCATTGGAGGATTTCCATGATGAGAAATAGGTTGCAACAAAGATACTTGTTTGGAAGTAGACAAACTACCTGGAAGAATTGAATAAATCCCACATGATTTCTTAGAACGTGAATATTGGAACCCTGTTAAAGATTGTTTAATGGAAGACAAAATGCAACTTTGAGAAGTTATAATATTATCACATGCTTCATCAAGGAATTATTTATCATATAGACTCAAAAACTGATGAAAGGGAAAATAGGGGTATAACCAATCTCCCCTTTCATATTAATTTTCGATCTTAAGGCCTGTGGGTTATGGCCCACAAGCCTATCGGAAGCGTAAACTAAAGCTTTAAGCCTTCAAACCATGGACCACACATCATATAGGAAGCGCCAAACATTGCTTTTGCCTTAAAAAAACCGGGGCATCGGATTACACAGGATTACATGGCAAAACCCGCTTCGCAGCATAAGCCGGATTTGAAAAATATTTAACCTGCATTCATAAAACTTCGTCGGGTCCGGCTCTCACTTCAAAGCCTTATCGTTGCGCTCCTCCGTTCTCAGATAAGCGATTTCTCCGATCTCTGATCACTGATCGACACTTTATCGCTATCGACGTATCGACCCATCGCAATCGCAAAATCGCTGAATCACCGTCCGCTATCATTTGGTTTTGCCGAAATGCGATCAACGATCAAATCTTGACCGTCAATCCTGGTTCCAATCCGACGGTCCTCGTTTGATCGCACAATCACAATCGCACTAATTCAAAGGCCAGTTCCTATATCACATAAAGGGTTTCACCGATGCGATATGAGATCTCCGCTCCACAGTGATTGGATCTGGACCGTTGATCCTTGATATTCGACGGTCGCTGTGCATTCTCGCTCACTTCCTCCTTAACTTAATCTCGCTTTCCTTTTGATGGATTTCTGTATAAACACAGTTATGCCACACTCTGAAAACCACTCATATATATGACATTTTAGATCGCCATCGATCCATACAGTGATTAATGGTCGATCGAACCTGCAACACTGGATTCAACTCTATATATGGAATATACACACGCAGACTATTCATACAGTAATACACAGGCACATCAATTCAACACTTAACACACACTTTTCTATATTATACAGAATAGTTACAATCTAAGGCATTTCAACCTTAGGCACAAGTTCTCCCTTCGGTTACATTTTGGTCACTCTCTCTCTCTCCTCCTATCGATTGTCTGTCTCACGATATATATAGAACATGCAGGTTCATTGTTTCCAAAAATATTGGATCAGATCACTGAAAGGATCTGATAAATCCTCACAAATCACTCAACTACCTTGAATTATCTCTACATGCATACAGATGTGGCAGATTACATTTAATAAGTCTCTACAAGACTTTTATCCATTCCATCATTTACTCTGTTTTGAATAGAATTGTCCCCTATTTTGCTCGATGGTCCACGTCCTTCTCCTTGCTTTGCTTTGGATTCCTCTTGTAATTATGAGTGCTTGGATGCTCCTGCATTAGACTCCCATGGCACAAAAATTTATGACCTCCTGGCCATATGCTTCTCCTTGTCCTTAGCAATTCTACTCACTTCTTAGTGGATTTGCCTTCATGATCTTCTGTGAGCTGCAACCAACCTCTGCAGTAACAGTCTTCGTCTGCTACATGATACCTCACCAAGCTCTCCTCACTCAATCTTTTGGCATCCTTCTGGTTCTCTTCTCTGGAACCAATTGAACACTCCTTGCTCTAGGTTCCTGCAAGTCTTCTCACCTTCCGCTGTCGTTCTCTACATGATAGTAAGACCATAAACTCTTCGGTCTTCACCACAACTGTACCTCTTTTCCTTCTGCTTCCACTCTTTTCCCTTCTCACAAGAAATCCTTTCCCTACTCTGATACCACTTGATGAAAGGAGAAATAGGGGTATAGCTAATCTCCCCTTTCATATTAATTTTTGATCTTGAGGCCTATGGGTTATGGCCCACAAACCTATTGGAAGCGTAAACTAAAGCTTTAAGCCTTCAAACCATGGACCACACATCATATCAGAAGTGCCAAACATTGCTTTTTCCTTAAAAAAACCAGGGCACACAACACTTTATCGGATTACATAGTATTACACAGGAAAACCCACTTTGCAGCATAAGCCAGATCTGAAAAATATTTAACCCACATTCATAAAACTTCGTCGGGTCCGGCTCTCACTTCAAAGCCTTATCGTTGTGCTCCTTCGATCTCCGATAAGCAATCGCTCCAATCTCTGACCGATGCTTTATCGCTATCGGCGTATCGGCCCATCGCAATCGCAACATCGCCGAATCACCGTCCGCTATCATTTGGCTTTGCCGAAATGCGATCAACGATCAAATCTTAACCGTCGATCCTGGTTCCGATCCAACAGTCCTCGTTTGATCGCACAATCGAAATCGCACTAATTCAAAGGCCGATTCCGATATCACATAAAGGGTTTCGCCAATGAGATATGAGATCTCCACTCCATAGCAATTGGATATGGACCGTTGATCTCTGAGATTTGAAGGTCGCTGTGCATTCTCACTTGCTTCCTCCTTAACTTAATCTCGCTTGCCTTTTGATGGATTTCTGTGTTAAACACAGTTCTGCCACACTCTAAAAACCACTAATATATAAGACATTTTAGATCACCATCGATCCATACAGTGATTGATGGTCAATCGAACCTGCAACACTGGATTCAACTCTATATATGGAACACACACACGCAGACTATTCATACAGTAATACACAGGCACATCAATTCAACACTTAACACACACTTTTCTATATTATACAGAATAGTTACAATCTAAGGCATTTCAACCTTAGGCACAAGTTCTCCCTTCGGTTACATTTTTGTCACTCTCTCTCTACTCCTATCGACTGTCTATCTCACGATATATATAGAACACGCAGGTTCATTGTTTCCAGAAATATTGGATCGGATCACTAAAAGGATCCGATCAATCCTCACAAATCACTCAACTACCCTGAATTCTCTCTACATGCATACATATGTGGTAGATTACATCCAATAAGTCTCTTCGAGACTTTTATCCATTCCATCATTTACTCTGTTTTGAACAGAATTGTCCCATATTTTGCTCGATGGTCCACGTCCTCCTTGATTCGCTTTGGATTCCTCTTGTAATTATGAGTGCTCAGATGTTCCTGCATAAAAAACACACTAATCTTAGATGAATGTGCATGCTAAATAGTCTTTTGATTTCTCAAACCTTTTACATCTCTATTGGCTCCATGTCTGAGCATGAGAGAAGCACATGCAAGATGTTTATTCTTCACAACATAATGTAGAGGGGCCTCTTTTGTTCCTATGAGTATGTTTATACTTCCCCCATTCTTCTTTTTTATTAATAGGAGTGCCTCAGGGTGGCCATGGCCTGCAGTTTCGTGAATACGAGTTGGTCCTGTATTCTTTCTAGATGTTACAGTAACACCAACATCTAAAAGTTTTTCCACAACTGAAAAATTTACACTGCATCCATTGAGAGGAGTGTCTTGTTTAAATGTCTAATGCAGAACTTTATTTCCATCTGGATATGGGTCATTGGCTGGAGCAACATATGCTAACAAAACATCTAGAAATGCATCATAATTTACCTAGACAACTCGAATCAAAGGAGGAAAATAATTTTTTGAATGATCATTCCAGCTCTGGACAAATTGGAGAATACATTCTATGTGACTTGTCATTGATTTAAAATTACATTACATGTAACAATGAGCCTGGGAAATAATATGACTTAAGATATCCACATCTTGCAAGAATGGAATCTTATGTAAATTATCTACATTTGTATTGTAAGTGAAAATGAAACAATTTCACATTTGTGTCTCACAAACAACACACTTGAAAACAAAAATAATATATTAAGTGGAGAGATTGACCATAGATTATCAAACTAACAAATAAGAAATATGACGAAATATAACAAAATAGTTCCTGAGGTTGAATTTCAAGGCTAAATTTGCATTCGTATATAAATTATTAACATGATAGCATTACAAACATTGTATCGGAAAATGATACGAATAATTTATGTTCATTCTACAGATATTTATGACTTTAAGTGGTATGCAACAATCATTGAACCAATATTTATAGATCATGAATGGTAATAATCACTTAGTGCAGCATAACTCAACATAAATGTAACTATAATTTCTATCATCTATGACCTTAACATATTATTATTTCTATCTTCTCTAAACAATTACTTGCAAATATATTTTTTAAATATAATTCTCAATTTTAAATAATAAGAGGCAATAATTTATCCCTTTTGTTTTATGTGTAAATAATGTTTCAAATCAAATATAAACTCCCAAACTGTGTAAATAATTCTTGTGAATGCTTCATGAATGGTGATATTCACATAGTGCAGCACATCTTGACAATAGTCTCCTAAACAAAAATATAACTATTATCTTCCTGAAAAAAGATATAACTATCATCTTTATCATTGTTTACCCTAACATATTTCTATTATATCTTCTCTACATGTAGGGTAGCTCGGTTTGTCCATATAGTCCTTCCTCCTTCCATTCATTTACAAGAAATTCAATCATTTCCTGTGACAAGCACACTATGTCATGCATCTATACCCCTTCAAACTCCTTTGAATTGCATGCTTCCAAAAGAAAATAAAATGATAATTTGAGTAGACTTATAAGAAGAGGGATCTGTTGAGAAAATAGCCTTTTGGTACTAAGAAGGCTCTCATAAATTGTATTATATCTGGAGACACATAACATTGAGAAACACATTTTTTGAAAAAATAATATTAATACCAACCTGGAAAATGAATTAATTCCACTGAATGAACCATAAAAATATACCCTAGAACAGGCTCAAAAAAATGCTCAGCTTTGTTCGGAGGTCTATTTCCAACCCATTGTTGCCTCATTTCAGTCCACAAAATAAAGGTTGCAATATGAACATAAATTTCAAAGGCTAAAACCAAAATAAAATGGTTCATTCTTGTTTTATATTTAGTTTGACCTAGCTTTCTATTTTCAATCATTTTCCTGAAGATGGTCCTACATTATTTCTATTTAAATATTATTAATAAAAAGGAATAGGTGAGAGCTTTACCATGGTTGACAAAATTAGTGTTTTCTATGTTGGCATTCACTGCCATAGAATCAACATTTTGCCTCGATCCACTTCTGTTGGACTGTATTGTAATGTTGTCATGGGAGAAGGTAGCTTCCTTCTTGCTTTGTGCCTGAATTTTCAAATTCTTCGCGCTCCTATCCATCGTAATTATCAGAGATGGTTTCGCACAACCTCCAAGACCACCATTGCTTTGTTGCAAAAAATGTTTTATGAATTAGCATCAATAACTAAGACTGGACATTGATTGTAGCATGTTGATCCAATGCTCTAAATTATACTGAGGCAAACAGAAATTAGTGTCACTAGTCTAAATTCATGAAGGAATAATAGAAAATACAACTAGAATGCCTATAATATTATATATATTTCTAGCTATGGAAAGAGCAGTTGTAGCGATGGAAACATAATGATGGCAAGTCATCATCATTGCCTGTTGTAGCGGCTACAACCACCCTCCAAAATTTTGTCTTGGCTTCGTTTTGGAGCCTCCCTACCAACCTTTCACAAGAACCTTATCTTGCTTCATGAAGTATGCAAGCTTCAGTATTTTTCTTGCACAAAGACGACCTATCGATCAAAGCTTGATGCATTCCCCTCATAGGCTGATCACCTGGACTTAGTCCAGTTGCAGGCTGAGCAGATCCCCCAAGAAATTACACAATTATGGAGGGAAACCAGCGTTCCCTCTAGAAATTGTGAAATTTTGTTTGGCAACCTGTTGGGCTCCAGAATTGCACAATCCTGCCAGTCAAGCTTCACTTAGAAAACTGTGCAATCCTTCCCAGTAGGCCTGTTCAGCCCAGGAATTATGCAATCCTAGGCAGCAGTAAGCCAACCCAGCTTCCATCCAGAAATGTGCATTTTCTCCCAGTAGTTGAGCAGCTTCATGCATGAGCAGTTGGGTTGACCAGTTCCTCCCGGGACCAAGGAAACTTGACTTGCATGCATGTCTTTCTTTTCCTAGAATGGAAAAAGGCAACATGCAAAAAGCATCCCATGATTTAGGGAGCTATTTTTAGCAGTCAAAGGTTACGTGCAAAGTTTGTTTTAGAAACTTTCCTCCAAGTGTCCATTTTTCCTAGATTTGTGGCATGCACGTCATGAGCCCAAACTTATTATTTGACGCGTCAGAGCTCATTCTTTCACATCGATCTTGGATCTCTGACATCCCACAACACATTCATAACTCTTCAACACAATCGGCTCAACTATTCACGGGTAAGGGATCTCAACTTGTCCTTTTCAGCATTTCTACTGCTTCTCGTGTTTTCGCTTGTGTTAGTGTTGTTTGCTTGATTTATTTGAACACTTGTTTCTGTTTACATGCATAATAACTTGTACTAGAACCATTTTAGTTTTCGTTGCTATCTCACTGTTGTCGCATACATGAAATTGTTTTGCATGAACAATCATCGATTCGGTGACTCGCTTCACCGACATGCATTTTGATCTATTTACTGAATCATTCATCCAATGTTTGCATGCACTATCAATCACTTCTTCTTTCACTTAGTGGCGCAATGCATTCACTCTCATATTTTCTTTCATTTTCCCTTTGGCGAGTTTGGCCAACCTTGGCCTGGACTCAGCCTTCATCGAGAGAACATTGCACAATCTGGGAAAGGAAGGCTTTGTCTTCCTCTCCAGAAATGTGCATTTCTTTCCAAGCACTATCCTTTAGGATTGCTTTGTGCATTTATGAGGGACTGTCACTGTTGGCTCAGAAAATTGCGCAATGTAGTCCCTGAGCCTACAGTCATTGTCAGCTAGAATTGTGCATTGCATCATCCCAGCAGTCAGCAGTGAGTCTGGATTGTGCATTGCGCAGATCCAGCAGCCAGTCTTGCCTCCTAGACAACCCATACTACCTTTTGCGTAGTTCTAGAAACCATTCACCTAGCCTCCCAGAAGAAATTGTGCGATCTTTGCTTATCATTCCCCAGGTATGTGTCATGTCATTCCCCGAATTTGCTTTGGTTTTCGCTGACAAATTTCTTGCCATGCATTTCGCTTTGTCTCCAGATCTTTTAGGTGTTCATCCACCTATTAGCAGCACATGATCAATGGCCTCCTATAGAGTAGGATCAAAAGACACTGATGGAAGTTCAGCTGGAGCAGTAGTTGATCAGGTGTTTGCATGTCTACCGATCTATGAAGATACCTAGTTGTTTTTAGACAAGAACATCAAGTTGAAATGGCACGAGGTTAATGGGGCATTTGCAGGCACTTTTGGGGAGAACCTTGAACACCTTCAAGCGTATTTGAACATTCACAAGTCTAGCTTGTACCAGATTGCATGTAGATACCCTGCGTTCCCATGCACGGACATGATACATTGGATCATCTCACACACTGATCCTAAGACGATGACTCTGAGAAGTGTCAATGGGACGAAGCTTGCCACCTTCTGGGCACAGGATTATGATGAGCTGTATCAAATGTCAAAGTCCGTGACTATCATGGAGACTCTCTTCAGCTTACTCGACAACAGTGCCAACTCCAGAGACATTCTTAAGAACTGGGTAACGGAGCTGGTTAGATTCAGGATGACACCCAACCAGATCTACAAGACGAAGATACTGTGGAAGGTGTACTAATACTTGGTCATATTTTTCATGTCAACTGTATGGCCAAGAAAGCACAAAAACCTTCCCACAGAGTTGCGTGATCTCGTTGGACCAACTGGCTAGAGAACGAAGACCGTGCAACTGGTTTGACATGTTGGCTCATCAGCTGAAGGAATAGGTAACGAGGGCTCGACAGTCACCCGGAGGTATGCAAGCAGAGATCTACATGTCTGCCTACATCTTAGATGAAATATGTTCCCAACAGGATTTCCCAAGCTTGGAGTGGGCATGGTCACTAACGAAGATTGTTGTGAACACATATTGTAAGTTGTTGTCGGAATGCAGCTTCAAAGGAGTTATCATACGGTTGTCTGACCATTTTTTCACCCCAGTTTACAAGATGATATTCGAATAGGATCCACCCTGCATGTCAAAGGAAGAAATGGAGGAAATGATAGACATTCCTGATTGGTATACCTCACCATCTGACACTTTCATACGAATGTTCAATGCGGAGAAGCCTCCGCATGTTCTACTGAAGTTTTCCTTGGACATACTCATCATGCTGGAAGTAGCATATTACATCTCGGCAGGATTGACAGCTAAACTATACCAAAAGAAGAAGGCACCTTGGCCTGCTCTTCCATTGCGGATTGGGTTATATGCGATCCGGAGTATCAAGCAAGTGAATGTCAAACCAGAACATATGAATATGTATCCATTCGACCTCCGAAGTTACAATCTGTATGACCCACATTGCATTGTGAAATATCATTGCACGAGAGTACAGTTCAACTGGATCCATAGGGCATGTCATTCGGCAGAGGAGGACCCATGGAGATATTGCTACAGTTTCTCCGGACCCAATGAACAGGTCAGCTTCGTTGTGGAGTGGTTAGTGAAGCAACATGAAGCAACATCCCAGAGAGCACCAACACCAGTAATAGTAGCAATAGAGGCAAGCATACCAGTGCGCGACAAGGGCAAGAGGAAGATTGTCAATCGCATGGAGGAAGAGAAAAGATGCAAGTTCCCAGCATATCCACTTGTAGAGAAAGCAACTTTGGCTATAGAGGTGAAGAGGCAATAATGCGACAAGCGAATCGTGTGAAGGCAGAGGGAGCAGAGAAGGATGGAAGAAATAGAGAAGGAGTTGCATGAGTTGAAGGAGCAACTTCGAAAAGAACAAGAGCTGCGAAAATAGGAGAGGGGAGCACAACAACAATAGGAATAACTTGGGGCACAACATGTGCAAACAGATGAGACAACGCCCGTACAGGTAGTGGATTCATCAGAACAACTGGCATCAAACAGATAGGGTGAACCATCACAAGAGCAGGACTTTGCTCGTGAGATAGAGAAAGCACTTCAATAGTTGGATACAGATATGGAGCAACGGGAACTGGAACAAGACATCGACCTCATGCCTCACCACCAAGAGGTCGACTTACCCACTTCACCACATCTAGATGATGAGCAAGTCTCAAGTGACCAAGGAGGAACTGAGATCCTTGGAGATCAACTGGAAGGCGAGATGCACAACATCTCATTCGACAAGTCTCAACATAGAGTTGTGCAGTCTCGTAGAGTGTCGACTCCAGATGATTATACATCTCCTACACAAGTTGATGAATGAGTGATCGTGTCTGACATGCACAAACATCCAACAGCCTTGGTCGATGAAACCAGAGTGTATGCCGAAGCCACTAACTCAAGTGTTCGCTTTCTGATAACTGAGAATGAGAGAATGGCTAAGGAGCTACAGACGACCAAGCAAGGAAGAGAGTTGGTGACAACGTCTGCTCGAGCTGAACTGAAGAAGGAAATACTAGATGAAGTATTGTCCCTTGACACAATTATGCAAGCTTTATTTTCCAAGTTTGGCATTGTGCATAAGGTAGTCGTCCATCTTAATGGATGGCGGTAGCGATGTGCTAGAAGAGCACGTACCTTGACGAACTTTCATGCTATTGTTGATTACATGCAAACATGGACGATGAGATACAAGGGAGCCCCACTTCACTTGCTTAAGATGATGAAGGTTAGTGCGGTCGAGCTGAAGGTAGGTATCTGGAGTCAGATATAGAACTATGAAGAGCTCCCACAGCTCATCACTAGTATACAGGCTTCCCATGCACGTGTATTCAAGAGTATGGATGTTGTGGTGCACGCACATACGATCCCATCTATTGGGACTCTCACCTAGGTGAAGATAAAGGCACATGTCCAACTAGAGTTTGACTCATACTTCGATGAGTTAATGCACATTTCCACCAACCCAGACTTGCCCATTAGCGCATACATAATTCATGATTATGTTGCTGGTTCGATAGCTTTGAAGACAATGATACACATGCTTACAAACGAGTTGGACAGAGGAGCCCGAGTAGTGTTCCCAGATGCTATGGAGGCAAGAGTTAGGTTCTAGAGGGATGTCACCTTGGAGCACATGGACACCATCAAGGACTATCGATCTTGGCATTAGTATGTTATTGCTGATCATCACAAGGATGTTGAGGAGTTGGACTTCCATGGTTGTCTAAGTCAGAGTGGTGTCTAGCATGGCTTGCTCAATCCATTTTGTCTCACATGGGTACATGTTCATTGTAATGTAACGTCATGTCAAGTGTCGATAGTTGGATGTAATAGTCATAGAGTAGATGAAGAGTCATGAGGGTAGTTGAACTATCACAAAGGGGAATTTCAAGGGTCACCCCACCCTTTGATATAAATAGTCCCTCATAACTCATTGCATAGGCTTTTGGTCAGCCAAGCTTCCGATAAGACTATCTTGGAGAGAGCTTCTACAATATTGTAACGAGCCTTGGCTTCTCCACTGCGCAGAGCTAGTACATCTCTTTGGAGGAGCAGGTGGTTGTGGCTGTAACATTCTGCTATCGAAACTAGTGGTTGGACATGGATGTATTGTATGACTGGAACTTACACTTCTTAATATAACAAGAGTCAACACGTTTCATGCATATGTTGTATTATATTCTATGCTATCTAGTTTACTCTAAATGATATATGTATTTGTTTGCTTACACATGCATGTATAAAATGTTATGTATAATTATGTATGAATCTTTCTGAAATGTGTTGTTGGTTTAACCAGCACTTTGGATTGCTCGCTAACTTGCCTTCCATGTTGTGATGCATCTTCGCTCGTGTTCTCCCTTCCAAGTTGTGTACTATTACAGGTTTCCAAGGGGTGCACTCATCTCAACCCCTGTGTTTTAGAACATCTCATGCACCTTCCTTGAATCACTATAGCTGTCACAGCCTTGCTACCAACAGAGTTATCTTACTTGCCTTTGTGCGAAATCACTGTCAAGGCATTACCATACGACCCACTATTGGGATTCCTACACCAAATGGTCTGAAGTGTAATTGGGACTTCTTACTGGGGAGTTCCCCTGACATGTTGGTGGGTCCAGCACCATCAACATTTCTGGCGCTAGAAGGAGGGCCAGATGACAAGTTGTGTCCTCTCATCTTGTTTTGAACCTTTGAATATCTATCATGGATTCTTGCACTCTCCTCCCTCCACAATGCTTTTCCAATCACGAAGATGTCACCATCACGAGGGATTTTTTCGATCACTTGTCCACTTACACATATGATGGTGAAGTCCAAGTGGCTTGGCTTCAGTTCTTACATGATTTTATCTCCATGCTTTATGAGGAAGATGGATGTACTGATGAACAGGCCAACGTGTTGCTCGCATACACACTTCGTGAATCTCCACTTCAGTGGTTGTGCAACCTACCGGCTAATAGTGTGCACTTGCTTGAGCACTTATTTGATCTCATTGAAGACACTTTCTATAATTTTGATCTAGACTAGCTTGACCAAAAAATATTACAACAATGGAAGGCTCCGCATGAATCGGTTATGGATTTTTGGCAGCACTTCCGTAACTTGCAGTTTCAAGCTCCGAAGAGCCAGATGAAAATTTTCTATCTTTGGGACCGATTTGAGTATTGTGTTAAGAAATCTGCTCATCCCAAGAAGACGTTTGAAATCAAGCCTCACTCAACATTATTCACTGATGGAGTTCCGTAATCTCAGATGAAGGCTGTCACTGTCACAAGTGACTGTCCGTCGTCCCCTCATCAAATAGCTCCACCACTGCAAAGTGATGTTGAGGATCATGCTCACACACCTTTTTAGTTATCACATCCTCCCACCATCACTTCTCTTAATTTTTGTTGTAGATATAACCCGGAAATATTATAAATCTGATAAGAAAATACAAGATAATGCAAATAAACCCAGAAATAATATGAAATGATTCTTTACTGATCAAACCCTTATGGTAGGGCAACACCATACATTCACTCCTTAAGGAAGGAGAATACTCCACAAGCCATATGCCTGTTCATACAAGAATACTTCTCTTCATATCTCTCCATGTGGAGTCTCTAGCCTCTATATAGGCCTCATACATACAATACCATGCATATTACCATGGTTTCCTCATACCATCAACTAATACCATGGGCACCTTACATTATTATTAACTACTTGTGGTCCCTTACATGACATGGGTTAACCACCTTATTTATTACTATGGCCCATCCCATTATTACATTATTACCTTGGGTACCTCCCTCGGTACCCCATATTACCCCCCTAGGTATATAACATTCCACCCCCCTTAGCATGTTTCGTTCCCGAAACATGGGAAGAACACAAATAATAAGATCTACTCAAAAGAGTAGTCCACTGATACCATGCACGTGCATCTAGCCATCCAAGAGAAAGGTGAACCCTCGATCTCGCTGGTTCCTCGCTCGCTTGAGATGGAAGTTGACCATGGCAGCTCTTCTTTGTTGATGTGTAGTAGGTGGATCGTATCTCTTTTGTATCCGTCATGTGACTACTTGGTTTCCATCTTGATGGTTGTCTTGCGGGGTGATGTGGGTGATGATATGTTGAAGTTTTAACCCACGATGGCTTTTGCTTGACTTCACCCTGCTGAGGTGCCTGTTATGGTGTCTTCTTTTCCAGTATGACTTCAACCACTGAGTCCTCCTCTGATGTATC
>APFE030937473.1:0-21212 GCA_000404065.3 Pinus taeda | reverse complement strand
TTTATTAGTTAATTTTAAATAGTGGCTTTTACTTAAATGGCATATGTATAAATAAATGATTTTATCTTTAATATAATAGCTTTTTCATTAACCACTCTATTTGGGTTTGTAGAACGTTATCAGAGCACCGGTTGAGTTATTTATAAGCTCCATTCCCAGTGTCAAGATTTTGGAGTTCCCTCCTTTTTAATAAGCAGGACAGGGGCAAGCCAAGGCTTTAGAAGTGGAATGTCCGCTATTTCTCTCGTGACTCACAATTGTTTTTTCCTGTTTGATCTCTGAAATGATTTTTCTTTCATCTTTGCGTGTGAAGTTTGTTATGGTGTGTTCAACCGATGTATTATTTGAGAATTTAATTCTAATCATCTTGTCATAATCGTCTTTCCCAGTATCTCAGTTCAGTATGACTTTAGTTTCAGTTACTTCAATGTAAGTCTCACTCTAGTAATTTATTAGTTAATTAGTAATGCTTTCAATGTAATTTTATTTAACTCATTTGTAATACTGAAAAAAATAGTCCTCATCTCTTTACTCTCTTCAATTTTGTCATGGTATCATAATTTAGACTCTCTGAGACTCCTTGAAAGCAGCAGTAAAAAGGATAAGTTAGTTTGCAAAAAAACGCCATGAGAGAGCAGCAACGTGAAGATGTGAGAGCAATAAAGAGAAGAGGTGAGGCTGACTCTTTGAGAGAGCAACAGAAATTTGAAGAACACTGGAAAGAAGCAGAAGAGAAAGCGATTGAAGAAAGTTCAGCGCAAATTCAATTTAAAAATAAAATTGTTGTGATAACGCTATGTTTTATTTGGCTACAGTGCGTTACCAACGCAGCTGAGAAGATTTAAGAGTAGCGTTAGTTTAAATGCCTTGCGGCGTTTTTGGCCACACGCTACACCTATTCGCCAAACCGGCCTTAGCTGATTCCGTTCGTTCTACAGAGTTAAAGTTTACAGGGATACACTGTTTTGATCCGTAATAGAAGCCTTTGTCGGTCGAGAAGAGCGCTGACGGCCAAGTTTTTCCTGATTAAATTTGGAGCGTAGCCACCGTGTAGTAGGAAAGCACCATTGTTTTGAAAATTGAACCTGATCAAGAAGTTTGAAAAGTTTGTAGCAAAGGTATTTACGATTGCATTAATGTATGAACGGGTTCGTTAGAGGGCAATGATATAAACACAATTTAAACGGTTCAATCAATTCTGGAAAGCGTTCTGTGTTATGCAATTTAAAAAAAAGAAGGGCTCTAAAGGGGTGATGTAATTTGTCCTTCATATGATTTGAAAAGCCATATGATTTTTATTTTTTTTGAAGTGCTCATGTGATATCTTAAAAGGTGCTTATGGTTAAAAAAAGGTGTATTAGAGTTTAAGTGAGTTTTTTAAAAGAATAATGAAAATTTGTAGACTTGTTTGTTTGTGAAAATAAAGGTATTTTTATTGCAGTTAGATGCAATGTTTACCGTTTGTTTTGCTTGTTGAGTCATAATGAGTCAACATTCAACATATGGAAAAAGCCAAGAAGCTTCCCTTGATTTTGCGAAGATAGCCAAGCATGCCTCAGATAGCCTTGAGAGGCGTTTTGGTGTAAGGGGGAGCATTGAAGTTGAAGATGAAGGTGGATCTATGGCAACAGATCTACAGCAAGATGAAAAGTTTGTTGAATCCCATTGTGCTCAACCACAAGTGGATGATGTCTATGAAGAAGTCACAAAAGCAAGAAAGAAGTAGCACATAAATGCTCGTGAACCCCACTGTGAACAAAAACAAGTGGATGAATGTTTGGTGTATCCAGCAACATAGCTTGCTGATGAAAGTTTGGTGAATCGAGCAACAAAGCTTGTCGATGATAATGAAACTGCTTTGCTTCCACAAACAAACGAGTCTACAAATTTTTACTATCCTTTTGAAAAACTCACTTAAGCTCTAATAGATCCCTTCTTTAAGCTTTGAATATTTTTTTCTTAACAAACTATGAGAAAAAATGACATTTAAAAACAAAAAAAATCATAAACCCTTTTTAAAATATCACATGAGCAATTTAAAAAATAAAATCATATGCCTTTTCGGATCATATGAAGGACAAATTACATCAACCATTTTAAAATAATGTCGTTAGATGTAATGTTTATAGTTTGTTTTGCTTGTTGAGTCATAGTGAGTCAACACTCAACAAATGGGAAAAGCCAAGAGGATTCCCTTGATTTCAGAAGCCAAGATAGCCAAGCAGGCTTTGGATAGCCTTGAGAGGCGTTTTGGTGTAAGGGGGAGCATTGAAGTTGAAGATGAAGGTGGAGCTATAGCAACAGATCTACAACGAGATGAAAAGTTTGTTGAATCCCATTATGCTCAGCCACAAGTGGATGATGTCTCTGAAGTCACAAAAGCAAGAGAGAAGGAGCACATAGATGCTTGTGAACCCCATTGTGAACAACCACATGTGGATGAAAGTTTCGTGTATCCAGCAAGAGAGCTTGCTAATGAAGATTTAGTAAAACCAGAAATAGAGCTTGTTGATGAAATTTTGGTAAATCCAACAACAGAGCTTGTTGATGAAAGTTTGGTAAATTCAAAAATAGAGCTTGTTGCTAAAGATTTGTTAATACTAGCAACAGATCTTGTTGATGAATGTTTAGTGAATCGAGCAACAAAGCTTGCGGATAACAATAAAACTGCCACTGGAGCAATGGATATTATGATGGATCTAGAAAATAATATTGTTGATGAAATCTAATTTGTTGGCTAATGATGAATGGTTGCAGGTGATGCAAAAAAACATCATATTGACATGATGCTATTCAGTGAGATAATCCCACTTGAATCTCAAAGAGAAGTGGAAGACAACATGTCTGCAGCAGCACATGTTAGTACATAAGTGGAAGAGACAGAGACAAAGACAAAGAAAGAAGCCCACAAAGAGAAAACAGAGACAGATTCAGAAGCAGAGCTGGAAGTGCAACAGGAGAAAGCTCTCATTACAGAGCAGAACCAATCTGGTTATGCAAATATTTTTAATTCTAACATTAATTTCCATTGTGCAAGTACACAAAATGATTTTAAAGAACAATTAAATTTCCTTGAAGCATGGCTTGCAATGCCATGTCTAGAAGAGGTCTGCATAGAAGTTGCAAAAATGAATGTTGAAGACAACATTCATGATGAAGAAATTAATGAAATTTTCTAGTATTAAAGTCCTAAAGAGATGAAATTGTATTATGGTCTTATGTTGCAGTAGATTGATGATGAATAGAGCACTACAGAAGATAATATGTGGAAACAACCCACATACAACTCATTTTTTTCACAATATGCTTAGACAACCTGGAAGAATGGAAGACCTGCACCAACAAATGAAGAAACTAAGGTTTGAAAGATACAACAAAGAGAAAAAGTTGAAACAATTTAGAGGCTACAGAATATGGAAGAAGAGAAGAAGAAAAGTAATTGTTTTTAAATTGTAAGCCTAACTAAGACATAGACGAACATGTATCTTAATTGAATTTCATATGGTTGTAATTAAGGGGGAGTGTTAGAGAATCTAATTCCAACCACCTGTTAGATGTAAAAATCGTACATCCAAGTGTCCTTGTTTAGTTTGAGTTAGTCCATTTTAGGTCGATTTTCACTCTAGCCATTTATTAGTAATGTTTCCAATGTAATCTTATTTAAACTAATTTGTAATACTGAGAAGAGTAGTCCTCTGCTCCATCATTTTTTTCTCTTCAAGTTTTTTCATGTACCAATGTGGAGGCTTTCTTTTAGTCCGCAACATGCCTCATCCTTAGCGATTTCAGGTGTAATGTTCCTGTGTCAAAACTACAACCTACAAATAAGTTTTTGTTTGACTAGTTCAAAACTCTAGTTGTTGGACATATCTCAATGTGCGGAGAAAGGAGATGTGATCATAGAGATGGTTATAGCAACTCTGAGGAGGCCCAAAAATAGGTATAAGTCTGGATTGTCATTTTTTTTTTTTTTTAAAGGGAGGCACTATTTGTAGAGGAGACACACAATGGATGTCTTTCTAGTACAATGCATTGTACAATTGATGGGGATTGTTGCATTGTTTGGTCGAATCGATCTCTTTATCTGCATGCATAGGAGAACACAAAACATTGTATTTTTGTTGCATTGTTGGGTTGAATCGATCTCTCTGTCTACATGCATAGCAGAACACAGAACATTGTATTGATATGTGGATAAGAAACCAACTTCTAGAAATATGAAAAGCTATGATGGTGATGGGTAGTTGGCTTGATATTTTGTTATGTATTATTATTAGATTGTAAGGTGGTATGAATATTAAATGATGATGAATGAGGAAATGAAAATCTTAATTTTTTTTGAGAATTATTCATTTTTTTTGCTATAAAGTTATTTTAAAAGGATGTAGTTGTTAAAAGAGTTTTTCATAAAAAAATTATTTATAAGAAAAAAAAGACTTTTGTTGAGTTATTTTTGAATCCCACCATTAAACCCCATCAAATTTTTGTTTTAACAAAAGGAGAAAAGCGTGAGAAATGCATATATTTGAAAAGGATTTGTTTGATGAATTTATTTCGCTGCAAAACAATTATGACTTTAATAGTTTCCATAGCTAGAGTTGTATTTAGTGGAAAGGAGAATTATCAAGAGTGGTTTAAAAATTTTAAAAGTTTCATTCTTTATAATGATTTTTTGGAAGTTTGTCAAGGGAGAAAGGATAAAGACGGAAAAAAAAAAAAAAATTGCACCGGAGCCACCCGATAACAAGAAGCAACATGCAATTTTGGATTCAAAACACAACCACGCATATGCATTAATAATTGCATTGGTGACTGAAGAGGTAAGCGGATATATGGTTTTTTGTGATACTACATTAAAAGAATTAAAGAAGTTGAAAGAATTGTATGATTCGCAGTGAGAACTTAAAATTATCTAGTTGTTGTTCAAATTGTTCAACTTGGAGATGAAAGATAATGATCCATTGAAGAGTCTCTGAAATAAATGCCATTTTGCATGATATAAAAGCCACTAGAATTGAAGTCAATTTAGAACTTACAACTTTTATAAAAGTCCTTCACCTTGTATATTCACACTATTTGGAATCTTTCCAAGATAGTGGGTAGTTAAAAGACATCACATTTGATAAGGCAATAAACAAAATAGGTGAGAGAGAAAAGGCTTTGGGGAAGAAAGAGGCTCCACCTAACTCTAATGTTGAAACTTTGAGCCTTGCACAAAAGGATTAGAAGTATCATGCTAAAACTTCTAGAGGTGAAAAATGTAGTAGAGGTCATGGTAGGAAAAATTATAGAGGGAGGGGGACAAAAATAATCAAGGGGACAAACAACAAAAAGATAGACACCAAAGGAATTTTAATGATAAATCAGCTACCAAATGTTTTATATGTGGTAAAATTGGTCATAGTGTTGCTAAATGTAAAATCGTTTTGGAGAAAGGCAGTGAAAAGAGAGAATAGTTGAATGAAAAGAAAGATCAACCACCACGAGATAAGGAAAAATCATCAGAATCTACACATTAAATTGTTGTTCATTGCACTTTTAATATTAACGATGTTTTCAACACTACATTTTCTTCATGGTGAGATAGTTGGATTTTGGATTTAGGAGCTACTTGTCATATGACATTTAGGCAAGATTTTTTTGAAGCTTTTACTCATAATATTGATGGTGTTGTTTACTTCATTGACAAGTCTCATATTAAACCATCTGGCATTGGGTCTATTCGTTTGAAGATATCGAATCTTCTAGATTATGTTCTACATAATGTACTTTATATTCCACATTTTTAGTGAAATTTGATGTCTCTTATCCATATTAAGCAACAATGGCATTCTATTCATATAGTTGATGGCATCATCGAGATACAAAGAGCATATGATCATGTAGTTATTATGACGAATGTGGAAGAAGGTACACATTTAAAACTGAATGGTACTTCATCAACTAATTCTCGTGAGAGTTCTTCTCTTTTGGCACAACAAAGTCATATCTTGTCTCCTAGCTTACTGTGGCATGCTCGATTTGGTCACATCAATTATGGAAGCCTTAGAATTATGAAAAAGAAAGATATTAAGGGTCTTCCTACAGTCCCCAAAAAGATTACACTAT
Organism: Pinus taeda; assembly: GCA_000404065.3. NCBI lineage: Eukaryota > Viridiplantae > Streptophyta > Pinopsida > Pinales > Pinaceae > Pinus > Pinus taeda. Next base: position 15,104 of record APFE030937473.1, on the reverse strand, counting down.
AACATTCCTAGTGAAAATTCCATGTAATAAAAGTTAGTAAAGGAAAAATAATAACCAAAATTATGGAACACTTATTCCAAGATGAATGTTGGGAAAACATATCCTAGTGTGGGTGTTCATTTGGTTTATTCTGGCTAAGGAAAATGGAACAAGCTTTGGAAAGGCATGAAGCACCCATTGACATTTTATTTATGAAAATAAAGGAAATTAGGAGAAAAGGAAGGTGAAAGGTCACAAGTTACATGTGAGGAGGAAAATGAAGGAAAATAATGGAAAATTGAAGAAAATAGAGACCTCATTAATAAAAAAGCTTCTTAAGATTAGTTGGCACCTTTTTTTAAGTTCAAGTTTAGAGTTATCTCTCTCTCACACTCTTGGACGAGTTTCCTTGGAACACTTCAACATTGGATCAAGGAAGGACCAAGAAGGAAATAGGAAGCAAAGATTAAGGAAGAGTAGGATCTAGAAGTTACAGTGAGATTATTTGCAAGTATTGATTTGCATGTGTGATTTCCTTGCTAGTTTTGGGATGCATGGTTATGCACGTGTTTTCTTAGTTCTCTCACTGTGATGGGCATGGGTTTTCCCGGGTGTGATGGTGTTCTTCAAACTTTCCTTGCCATTTTCAGATAGACATGGTGTGATGGGTTCTCATGATTTTGGTTGATTTGGATTTACGAATAGATTCGAAACTGAGTGAGGTGGATATTTGAAAGGGAGAACACATAGCCTAGTAACCCCTGAATTGGATTGTGGGTTGCAGAAAAGCCAATTTTTTTGTTATCTTGGTGGGCCTAAGAATCGTCGACTGGTGAATGAAGGATATATAGTAAAGCCTAGAGGTGATTGCTCTCCATGAGGGCTAGGAATCCTGGGATGGGATATACGGTAAATCCTAGATGGCGGAGTTTTGATTGGGACTAGGAATCCCCAGATGGGATATATGGTAAGGCCTAGAGATTGGAGTCTCGGTTAGGGCCTAGTGATTCAGTGTGGATTGTGATAAATCCTAAATACTATGAGACACGGTGTAGGTGGAGAAACTCTAGTGGCATCCATGCTTGTTTTGGCCTAATGATCTGGTAAGGATTGATATAAAGGCTGGTTCTATTGATCAGAGTGAGGAGGTGTAGTCTCGGGAAGCCCTGGTCGAGTTTTGGTTATGAGTCCCACATTCATGACTAGAAAATGGCATGGGGGTGATTGTCTGTAAGACAGATTTGGTTCAGCCAATCTACAATTAGGCGATTCGTGGAAGTCCCATACTTGGTTGGCTTTTGCATCCTTTAATAAGAGTTCCTTTCCTTGGTATTTGATGAGAAAATGTATTGTTTCATATGTGGCCTTTATAGATTATGTATCTCTATTATTTTTGTTATTTTTATGTTGGCTATGAGTATGTTTTATGACAGTAATGATGTATGGCTTTCATCCTATTTTGATTTGTGAACGAATGAACAATGACTATATGACCTAGTAGATGATAATATAGCTAATGTGATAAGGCATCAATGCTTCTTAGTGAGTCTTAGATAAGTATGAGATCCTTATGCTCAGATATGTTGTTATGAACTATAGATTTCATATGTTTGACATGTTTGAAAAAATGCTTATCATTTCTAGTAGGTGTCCAATCAAGTATTTTTTCAAATACTTGCATTTGTATCACAGTCTTGATGTTACTTTTCATTCCTGAAGGTTTCATGGAGTTATGGGCAGTGGGCTAAGTTCTGTCTCATAAAAGGTGGTACATGATTTGGGGTTGCATGCTCAAAACTAGCTGAAAAAGACCCCAGCCACTTGCATGCACATGCTTTGAGAGTGATTAGAGGGCCTCAGTCACATGCATGCCCATGTCTTGGGAGAAACTGAGGCTGTTGGGTAGTGAAGTGTCAAGTTGTCTTAGGGGTTGATCATTTGGAAGGGTTGTTTGGCTCCTGTAGGTTTTGTGACATGTGTAGAAGATCAAATTGATTGTGTTGTGTTGGTTCCACTTCCCTAAATGTACATGTGAAGTTGAATCAAATTGTATTAGCCTCTCATCACATCTTTACCCAACGGACCAGTTAACTTGGGTAAATGTGTGAAGAGGGTATTATAGAGTGGTATCACAACATGGATCACCCTTTAGACTAGATGGGCAGTGTGTTGATCGAGAAATCATGTCGGTTGCATATGTGTTTCTTATACTTGTGGTCTATGTATTTGTTGTGTATGCATGGTGTTGGCCATGGTTGCATTTTTGTCACCATGTGGAAGTTGATGGTGTACCAACTAGAGACATGGGAGGAGTAGAAAAATCTCAATGATGACTTACCTAATTCCCATTTATTCAAAGTTGAAGAAATCCCTATATAACTCACAAAATTCACTCAATTCCTACACACAGAGAAAGAACCTAAAGGATTAACTAAAAACAAAAAGAAGAGCATATAATCAAGCCAACAACATTTTCATTAATAAATTCTCAATTATGAAAGATAATAACACATCAGATCATTAGAAATTATGTATTAGAACATGAAAGGGAATTTGTCATCAATGAAGCTTAGTAAAGGAGGTATTGGTGCACACTACCAAGGACACACAACACAAGAAAAAACATACAAGCTAGATTATGGTGGTTGACTTTATTATGAGAGTGTCAAACACAAGCCTATAAATGTGAGGCTTGTCAAAGATCAAGCCAATTATTTTTGAGAAATCATATGTCACTCCATTCTACAAACCCAAATCTACCTTTTGAGATTTGGGCAATCAACTTTGTTAGCCCATTCCCTAAACGAGCAAGAAGGATGGGCGAAAAATACAATATAACATCACTGGAGTATTTAAAAGAGTGGGAAGAAGGAGAGCTACTTAAATCATGTACAAAGGAAGTAGATTCCAAATTCATTTATGACTCTAGTGAGTGAGGGGTACAAATTTCATTATTGCTACAATTTGAACAACGCCATAAAAAAATATGATTGAGCATAGAAAAACTAGAACTTACTATCCACAAGCTAAGAATGCAATATAATCATTTAACAAAACATTGCATAAAGGACTTATTGAAATATGCAAATTCGACAAGGATGGCATGGATGATAAAATCTCAATGGTATTATGGGCATATTGAATAGTGTATTAAAAGTAAATTGGATACACATCATTTAAATTAGCCTATGGAAAATAAGCTATTGTACCACTTCATAATACAACAAATGTTATAAATATTTCAATTGTGTTAAAATATGATGATAAAAAGGCTAAAAATCTTTGAATCAATCAAATGCAACACCTAGAGAAATGCAAGCTCCTTGAAGTACACTAACAACAAGTAAGACAAAACTAACAAAAAGCATGGCATGATAGAAATATGCAAACAAAAAAACTAAAAGTGGGAGAATTAGTGTTATTATAAAATAATTAAGTAAAGAGGAAGCTAAGGAAACTAGAAATTGGATGCCTTGGCCCCTTTATGGATGAAAAAACATTCTTCTGGAGTTATTCAGTTAAGGCACTTCAAGGGCACTTGTTTCAATCACATGTACATGGTGCCCAACTCAAGAAGTATATCACATGAAAACGTCGGCATGTGAATCGTGAAAACTTGTTTGAGGCACCAAGAACATGGGTTAGTATGAAAACCACATTGTGGTAGATTAACTAACTGAATAAATTTATATTCTTCTTCTTTAACTTAATTTCAATTGTTAAAACGATCAACTAATAGGATTACCGACAATGGTTACAAATTCGATATAATAACAACCGTGTCAACAAAGAAGTGCCATTAAATAAAGAAGACTTATCATCATATGAGTAGGTGTCATAAAGCAATGGAGTGTGGACAACATTTAAGAAAAAATTTAAATGGAAAATCATAGGAAATTGTAAGTCAACATTGATACTCCAACACCATGAAAGAAGAAAAGGCCGACGAATGTGATTCATGGGGCAGTTAAAAAATAAGTAAACCTGATTAGGAGGAGATAAGATTGATTGCAAATTAGAAGTCAATTTGACCAAACAAATATAACCATCGAAGACACCATGACCAATGGTGGGTTCATATCAAATTTTAATATTTACAATGACTCAAAAATTCAAAATATTAAATCATCCCTTGAATCATGAAAGGTAGGGTGCTCATGTGCCTCACATGAGTTAAGAGTTATGGAAAAACAAAATTTTAATGTGACAAAACTTATCCGATGACAGGCTATCGATATAATTAATGGAGCACTTAATTGCTTGGGTATAAAATCGAGAAAGCAGCTAGGCTCATCTGTTATTTCTCTATAATTTTCACCAAGTGTTGTATTCAAGCTAACCAAACTCCCATACCTCCACATCACGACGATTTGAAACTCAAAGCTACCTAAGTGACTTAGAGGAGAAGAATTATAATAATATTTTTAAATGGTTAGGGAGGAAGTCTATTTTCAAGGCAAGGAGATGGTCGTAGAGTCAAGAACTAAGGATAGGTTCAACAAAAAGATAGTAATAAAACTAGAGGTTTGGCTCCATAACATCAAGTATGTGAAAATGGAAAAATCGTCATGGGAGAAACACTATGAGGCATTCAGGAAATGGGGTGTGGTTGACAAAAAATGGATGACAAATGTCCAAATGATTTGCCAAGCGAGAATTTGAGACTACTTTTGTGCACCATTAGTCGTGGACTTTCAGGGCCTTAAGGAGGAAACCACAAAGTTGATTATTAATTAGTACCATGATGGTACGTTGTGGTTCGAAAAGCCACTGAATATCATTGATTCAAACATTTATAACATCACCGGAAAGCTTTTTACTAGAGATAAAATACCAAAGATATTCAACTCGACTACATGTATCAAAGTGTTTATAGGTGAAATGATGGAAAAAAACTATGATGGTGTAAAACCCTCCGAGGTAAACATGCATAAAAACAACATAATAGGAACATAAATACAATAAACATATCAGCCATCAAAATCCATATATATATATATCAATACATTTTCGCATGAAAATCAAGGGAATGAATTTTTCATTAACAAATGCAATGAACCAATCGGTGATGGGACTACCATGTTCCTCCCGACCATATATTGGTTAAGCCAAGTCTCTCTTCAGTGAATCACCCCTGTGTCATATTCCAAGCTTGAATGCGGGACTTATAGAACACATCAAAAAACACCAATCAATGTGGATGTTGTTGGCTGGATAAATCGTTCTTGCGGACAAAACCAATCTCCCTAGTATCAACAGATATCTAGCAACAAGCAAGACAAGCAAATCTAATTTTCTCTAAACATATTCCGATTCATTAATAAAATCTAAGAGGTGTTTTAGACCCTACCTTAAGTCCAATGCTAGTTTGTGGCAGCCACGCTTCGACTGTCTGAAAGAGTTTCCTTTTGAGAATCTGCAAACACAAACAAGCACACATCAAAGAACACCTGCATAGCTAATATAACAAATCATGTTCATTATGAAGATCAAGGAGCTCATAAAATAAACCATTAGACACAACTTATTGAGAAAAATAAACTTGATTGTATTAACTTTGAGAATAAAATAACTTTACAACCTTGGTGCCTTGATGTTGTACAAGCTCTTTCCAGGGTCCAAACAGAAATATCCTCTGCTTTGACAAGCCTCACTCACTTCCAAATGAGATTAAAAGGTATATAATCTCTCCTTTCAAAAGCTCAAAAAGGAGGACTAAGTTCCAACAGCATCTACCCTAAAAAATGTTTAGCTTTCAACCTCCCCTACAACTAGTCCAATGCCTCAATTTATAGTGCAAAGGAAGGAAGTTACAGGTTCACCATTGAAGGGATAAGTCCTCCTTCAAAGGGATAAGCACATCATATCATGGGGTTAGCTCCTTTAGTTATGGGATGCATGAACTATGGAGGACCGAACTTGCCAGCGTAATATTCCCTCTAGAAGCTTCCAAAAATGACCCAAAGTGGGTTTTTAAGAATGTACTTGCGCCTTTTTTACTTTTACAGGGGTCCGCACCCATTACACAAGGACAGAGCGGTCAGGTGCGCAAGGGACATGACCATTAAGTGCGGGACTACAGGTAATGCTAAGAGAAAATGTGGAACCAGAGTTTTAGAGATTTTTAATGACTTTCTCTCATTTTCAAGGCTTGACATGAAGAACTGAGGCTTAATACTTGCAAAGGAGGTAAGTATGAGTGGTGATAGACTCACACAGATTGCAGAATGTCATGGTGACAATTTTTGTGCAACAGATTTCCCCCTAAAGTGCGAAGTCTGTAATAGATGAGGATAGTATTTGTCATCTAAGAAGAGTGAAGTACTTTATCATTTCAAGGATCTTCTTATGGATACCCCTGTTGGAACATGTAAAAACATTCAATACAAAATATATATATGTGAAGATATCACCGCTGAGGTAGGCATTCTCATAGTCAGATCAAAATTGACTAAGAACTAACTAAACTGTTCTGATACAGGAATGATTTTGTAATACATCACAAGTATAGACATATGTAGACACAATATGGGCGCAGCCATCTGTTTATGAATAGTCCACTGTATAATGAATAACAAAATTCCTCGCAGCCTGGATGGTGGAAACTAGATCCAGGGTCTTGATTTCTGCTTCCCAAACCAGTACGATTCTATCCATGTGAATGAATGCGTCAAAGTCGAACATGGTAGAAACCCCTTGATTACCAGTCAATGATGTAAACTGTTAACAAGTGTGAGAGAAACCACCAATAATGTTAATGGTTCTCAAAGTACTCAGTACAATCCATGAAATGTGAATAAATGAGCTGATGTCGAACATGTCATAGAATCCTTTGATTGAAGTTCAATGATGCAAGTTGTCATCGAAGGTGAGAAACCTGCCATTGAGGCATACATATTCCAAGGTACTGACGATTTCTAGATTATCTTTCTAGATAATGAGCTGAAGTGGATAGAAAGCGATCTGTCATAGGCAAGCCCACAACACGAAATCATAGATCAAGTTTGAAGAAATATATTTGACAAGGACTAACTCAGGGATGGTCAAAGATGGATGATAGATATTTTGTAGATGAATGGTTTATCTGCATTGACCTCTTAAACACATAACAACACCGCAGATGGTTTGGTGAAAATTAACCCAAAACTAATAACCAGAAACCGACTGAAGACTTTCAATATGGTTTGATTAACTGTTAAGCAAAGGATTTCCCAACCCAGGTGAACAAAAAGTGTCATGTCCAAGAGTGGTTGAATGCTTTTCTAAAACACAAAGTACAACAAACAAGTTCATTTTTCTCTCTTTTCCCCCACCATCTCTGACAAGTACCTCTTTATTTTTGACAAGCTTGAGGAGGATAACATTTGCTTGGTTATAAGATCATCCTTCGGATGAGTCCAACTTAGTTTAAATTCGAACCCTAAGAAGGAGTGGTCCGTTCCTGTTTAAATTGAACAGGTCCTTTACTGTTAAATTTTAACGAGTCCAGTATAAGAAAAACTCTGTGTTTTTCAATTTTAGGGAGTCAGAAGAAAAACTTAAGGAAACTCCATGGTTATCCTTTTTCGTAAATTTGTGTCTCCCAAGCCCAAAAAAGTATAAAATAATATTTGAGAGAACCACTTGACCATTACAATCAAGGAGTACTTTTCATAATTAGTGGCCTTGATCTAAAAAAGTAAAAAAGTGATCAAAGACACGTCATTTTATTACCAATATCGAACTTGAAACGACAAAAGTCTGGCAATCTTTTCATATTTTACGAGTCAGAAAATAGCTTAAAGAGGACTCGTCCTTTTTAATTTTGTTTTAACGAGTTTAAAAAGAAAAAACTCGACAATCTTTTCATATTTTACGAGTCAGAAAAGAGCTTAAAGAGGACTCGTCCTAGAGGAACGAGTGGTCTAAAGGGTAGCAACTAGTTCCAACAATGGTGGTACTCCTCAAAACGTGTAATGGTCAAGATACTGGCTAACAAAACCACTCATAACTGCGGTCCCTCAGGAATGGAAAACTAGCAAGTGAAAGCATATGATCGACCAAAGAGATGGTGGCGATCGAATGAAAACAACCAAAGCTCATCTAGCAGAATTTAGTAGATAAAACGGCAACCACGAGATGTAAAATGGGTATGGGTTCATTTTTACGCAAGCTTGAACCAAAGAGAACTTTGCTTGGATCCAGTTTGATGTTTAGACAAGCTTGAAACGAAAAACTATGGTTGTTATAAGTTCGCATGCCCCCAGCATAACGATGCAAAGCGAAGTACATGCCCCCCAAGCTTCATTGCATTCAATTAGGTGGATGAAATGAAGGTTTACTTTCAAGACTTGACTCGAAAAGGGAGTTATTTCATTTTTAATGAGGTTAACAGAAGAAAAAAACTATCCTCAAATCCCTTGTTTCATTTTTTAAACGAGCTTGACACAAGACAAATAACTATGCTCTAAAAATCCTTGATTCATTTTTTAGCGAGCTTGACACAAGACAAGGAACTATGCTCTAGAATCTTTGTTTCATTTTTTAACGATCTTGACATAAGACAAGGAATTATGCTCTAAACTCCTTGATTCATTTTTAACGAGCTTGACTGAAGACAAGGAACTATGCTCAAGACTCCTTGTTTCATTTTTTAACGAGCTTGACACAAGACAAGGAACTATGCTCATAACATCCAGTTTCATTTTTTAACGAGGTTGAGACCGGAAAAAACTATCCTTGCGACTACTCTCTACAATCTACCTATATAACCTAATGATTCATTTTTTTTTAATGAGGTTGACACAGGAAAAGAACTGTCCTCATACCTGATTCATTTTTTAACGAGGTTGACTCAGTAACAGGAACTTTCCTCGAAACTCCTTGTTTCATTTTTTAAAGAGCTTGACACAAGACAAGGAACTATGCTCATGTCTACTCTCTACAATCTACTTATATAACCTACTGATTTTTTTTTTTTTTTAATGAGGTTGACACAGGAAAAGAACTGTTCTCGTACCTGATTCATTTTTTAACGAGGTTGACTCAGTAACAGGAACTTTCCTCTAACATCCAGTTTCATTTTTTAAAGAGGTTGAGACAGGAAAAAAATATCCTCATACCTGATTCATTTTTTAATGAGGTTGACTCAGTAACATGAACTTTCCTCGAACTCACTGATTATGGCTTTCAACGAGAAGAAAGACATGTCAATGGACACACCTTGATCATGGCTTCCAAGTGGTCTTCATCATAAGGAAGAATAGTTCTTAGGAAGGAACACATGTCAAGGGACTCAATAGGGATAAGAACATCGTGTTCAAGAAATCCCATAGAGTTTTCCATGTCAATTACCAGATCTAAATCAAAGGAAGATGAGTAAACAGTGAGAGGCTCACTTATATCGGTAACTGAAAACATGGGACCAGTTGCCACATAATTAACCTGTGGCGGGGTAGATACCACTTTAGAATTGGGAACATTTAAGGGTGTCATATTATTGGTAGTTGAAACAAGACTAGGGAACAAAAGCTGGTCTATAGTCACAATATTTCCATTGTGAGGGAAAGACATCACGCGAAAGAGTGTCGATACGACAACTTTCATTGCATAAACATAGTCTCGCCCAAGGAGTAAATTGAAATACAAGGGACCTCGAACTACCATAAGATCAATACAGAAATTTTTACCTTCCAAGGTAATAGAAAACTTAGGAAGGATCCCTAAAGGTTCACTAATGGTTCTGTTAAAAGCTGTCAAATTCTGTGTAATAGGCACAAGCTGAGGGGAACCCAAAGCTTTCCAAGCAGTTGAGGATAAAATACTAACAGAAGCACCTTCATCTACCTGTGTGTGGTGTATGTCCCTACCACCAACCTTGACAATGATTTGGAAAGGGATGGAGGAAGGAAGACGAGGTTCTAGCAGTCTATTCCAATCAAAGGAAAAGACCTCAGTACTTGGAGGGGGTTCTGTAGAAATAGGTGAAATGCCCCCCGGCGTAGAAGAATCTGATGTAACAAGAAGAACCTGAGCGGTATGAAGTTCACTCTCTAAAGGGAGAGTGGGATCGAACAAATGTGAAATTGAATTAACCGCTTGATCAACTAATGGATCATCAACCTGAGTGATATGAGTTTCACTCTCCAATGGAAGAGTGGGATCATCTGTACTTGAAATTAGATCAATCACTCTGTCAATGGACGGTAGGTTGGGAGAAAGTTTACGGTAACCAGTTGGAAATTCTTGCTGTGGAACAGTAAGGTTTTCCAACAATTTTGAGGCTTCATCCATGTGAGGGAAAATGTGAGTTTGATGACTCCCTTTGCATAACTTACAAGGAACCTAACTTTACCCTTTTTCCCAGGAACCTGGCTATCATTGTTGATGGATCAGTAGAAAGTTGATGAGATTTTTCTGACCATACTTCCAAAACCTTTGGAATACCAGGACAATTGATAAGGAAGTGGTCACCCTTACAAAGCCTGCAAGGGTATTTGGTTTTACGATGCATGTTGGAGGTTTCCTCAACACAACTAACACTTACAGCCATAGTTGGTTGGTTGACTTCTTTCTTATCTTGCTTCTTCTTCTTCTTCTTCTTCCCTTTCTTCTTCTTCTTAGCCACCTGGTTACTAGCGTCAAGGCTTTTACCAAGTGAAGAGGAAAAAAAGGAGGAAGAAATATTAGGCGAAGAAGGTAAAGGGTCAATAGAAAGTTGGTGATGTTGAGATGGTGAACTCTGTTGAGGTGAAGCATTCGGTTGAGGTGGAACAATTAGAGTATTTGGGGCCAATGAAGTTGAAAATAACCATATTAAACCTATTGTAAATCCAGGTAATGACGAAGTAGCCATATAAGGAGGACCAACATTTCCAAAGTAAGGAAAAGTACTAGGATTCTCATTAGGAGGGGTTCCTAGGTTGATAAATTCCGGAACATTTGCCATTATATTCAACTTCAGTGAATTTTATTAACAATTTAAAACTAAAATTAGCAATTCACAATTCACACCTAACAATTAAAATTCACAATTCACACCTATGGTCTCTAAAAAGTAAAAACAAACAAATTAACACACGTTATCAAATCTAGGAGTCAAACCACACAAAAACAGTAACTTTCCGTACTGAAGACACTAGTTGGTGATGAAATCCAACGTCACAGAATTCAATACAGAAATAGCGGTTGGAACAGTTACCCCGACAACCTGCTTAATGAATAGACTAGCACAAGTTTCTCCACTAAACCATCTCGAGTTGAAGTGAGGAACCCCCCAGGAAAATCCAAGTAGTCTAGCCGATGTCTGCTCCAGGTCCAGTGGGATCTTCCCGCCACCGTCACCTTAGGAAGAATCCTATAGAATATGGTCTCTATGGTTACCAACAGAAACAAATATACCTGGGGGAACAGTCTACGATCCGATACGCACACAAGGGCAGAGTAGCAAGCTCAATCCCCTTGAAGTCTCCTCGACATAATCCGAGGTTTACCAACAAGTGACCCCAGGCTCCTCGACAATGGTTAATCTGAGTTTTACCGTTTCTAATACGTGCATATCTGGCGTCGTTCCCAATGAGGAAGGATTGATTCCCACACTGGTTCGGACACGATCTCGTGATTCTCCTTTAAGAGGATCTTTCACAGAGCATAGATGTAACAATTGGATTTTCTCCCTACCGCAAGATCAACTACTTGTTTGTTTTACTGTCTTAGAGAGTTAACTAAAACCTATTCCAAGACACTAACCTAAGCTAGATTGGTGGAAAGAGTCTTAAAAATGCAGAAATTACTAGATAAATTTTAATTAAGCGTTGTGCTATTTAGGCTATTATTACTCAAAAGGGTAAATGGATATGAAACCAATGGTGTTATGACCCGACCCAAAACTGAATGCAATCGAATATGATAATGTAATCTTTTCAATTCGATGAATCCTAACTAAAGTAAGGAGAGAGTTTCCATTCACTTCCAACAATGCAAAAAATTGATCACTAAGAGAAAATATAGCAAATTCTCTAATGCACTAATTTCATCAAGAAAAACTAATGCAAATCAATTCCAAAATAGTTTTTATTTTTATTTTTGTGCATTAAAAACAAGCATAAAAATATGTAAATTCAAATCATAGAACGTTGATCTAAATCTACGATTAATTTTTCAGAATGTAAACTATGCAATTGTAATCTATGCAATTGTAATCTATGCACAATTCACTTGAAAAGTATGCAAATGTAATCTATGCACATTTTTCATTCATATTCTAAAAATGAGAATTCTAATTATGCAAATGTGATATATGCAAGAGAATTCTCAAACACAAGATGATTCTAATAATCTAAGAACCAATCAAGTGCAAGTCAAGAAAATTGGGTGAGAGTTCCAAAGATAAAAAATAAAATCACTCAAAGGCGATTAACACTCATACAAAGACTGAGACAAACCTCCAATTAATGACCAAAGGAAATCAAATTAAGAATTTCTCAAAAAAGAGACTCAAAACACCCAATTGATAAAAGCTTAAAACATGAATGCCAATGGAATTACACCAAGGAAAGCTTTCAACAAGTCACATGCAGGTATGGGCAGAGGATAACAACTACTGAATCAAAATAAAACTAATTTAAAGAGTAAAATTCAAAATTTTCAAAATTTTAGCAGGGTACGCAGGTTCAGAGTTTACACAGGTGCGTGTACGCTCTGTGCACAAAGTAAAAGTGCGTACAGGTACGCACTGTGCTACAAGCACAGACTACGGACTTTGACTAAAGTAATGAAAAATAAAAAACAAACATAAATCCACTAAGTCTACCCAAGTCCACACACAACAAGCCAAAAACAGAAACAAAAAGCAAGTTTCTCAAGTCAAAGAAAAACGAGGAAAACAATCAAGTCCCCAGTGGAGTCGCCATTCTGTCACGCGGAATGAGTCGATCTTGCGGACAAGATAGACCTTCCTAGAATCTAATGAAGACCTAATGACAAACAAACCAACCAGACACTATCTTTCTCTAAATGCGCTTTATAAATAATGGCAAACAAATGTGTTTAAGGCCTACCTCATGTCCAACGAAAGTTTGGAGATGCCTTCGCTCCTTTGATCCAAGTTCCTTTGTCGCAAACCTGCAAGCACAAATAAGGAAAATGATTAAATAGCACCTGAATATCCAATATTATAAAACATATTTAACATGAAAGTCAAGGAGTCCATGAAACAAATAACATGAGATACTTGTTGAGAAAAATGAGCTTGATTGTATTAATTCAAAAGGAGAATAACCTTACAACCTTTGCCTTGACGCTGTACAAGCTCCTCCCAGGGTCCAACAAGAAGTCTCCTCTACTTTGACAAGCTTCACTCACTCCCCAATGAAGCCAAAAAGATATGTGATCTCTCCTCTTAAGCTCAACTAGGAAGTCTTGATTTCACCAGCATTTACCCTAAAAAATGTTCAGCTTCTAACCTCCCTAGCCACTAACCCAATGCCTCAATTTATAGTGCAATGGAGGGCAATTACTAGGTCCTCCTTCAAAGGGATAGAATCCTCCTTCAAAGGGATAGCTCCTCCTAACAAGGGATTAGCTCCTTCTCTTTTGGGATGCATGAACCACTTGGGAGCGAACAATCCACGTCAAAATTCCTTCTAGAAACATCTAGAATTAACCCAAAGTGAGTTTTTTAAGATAAAAATTGCGCCTTTTAACTTTCACAGGGGTAGCCACCCTCCCCTTTACATACAAAGCGTATAAGTACGTAGTTATCCTAAACAAAAGGTGCGGGCCCGCAGGAAAAAGTGAGAGAAAGTGCGGAACCAGAGTTACATTGCTTTTTTGATGTCTTTCTCTCAATTCTAAAGCTTGTTTTGAAGAGATGAGGTCTGAGACTTGCTTAGGAAGCTGGCATAGGTGGTGATAGACCCATACCAACTGAAAATAATCAAGGGGATGATATTTTTGTGTAACACATATGCTTATGAAAATGTGTTGTATAAGTTGTTAATGATGTCTTGTCCATGTGGGCTACCTCACTAGACACTAGACAAAACCATTCCCATAAACATGTTATAATGCCCATCGCACTCGCGTGGGCTATTCCGTTGGGTGTTGTACATTCTATCCATTCATTGTGTGTTTGTGACAGCCATATCCATGTGGACTACTCCATTGGAGGTTGTGCATGTCCTATTGTGTTGTGTCTCTCCAAAAGAGTTGGGACTCTTCCCTTTCGACTAAAGACTCACTTCCACCCTTTCCTTCTGCAGTGAAAGAAACTTGATACAAGTAACACTAGCACTCACTAGGCACACAAATCTCATTGTTCGAAGACAAAGAAAACCACTCTCATGTGCTGACAAGCAAGAGCTAAGGCATATATTTTAGTTAATGGAAACTAGGCCATCATACCGGATGGGAATCCTACACCAAACGATGTGAGGTCTATTTGGGACTTCATATCGGGGAGATTCACTGAATTTGGGTGGGTCCAGCACTGTCAATATTTCTGGCGCTAGAAGGAGGGCCAGATAACAAGCTAAGTCCTCACAATATGTTTTGAATCTTTGTGCATCTATCATGGAGTTTTTTAAAGTTCACCCTCTGAAATATCTATCCAATGGATGTATCTTTCACGTCAAGAGGGAGTTTTGGGATGACCTATCACAAATCACGTATGATAGTGAAGGCAAAGTGGCATGGCCTAAGCACTTAGATGACTTCCATGCACTCATGGAGAACAAGGAAGGTTTTAATGGAACAAAGGTTTGTTCATTGCTCGCACACACACTTCACAACCACCCTGTTAGGATATTCCGACACATAGGAAATAGTTAAGTTCAACTTGGTCTAGTATAGAGTTAGGTATAGAGTTAGGTAAAATGTGTTTCTTTACCGTTGTACATTTTGTAACTTACAATCCGATGGTCACGATATGTAGTGATCCGACGGTTCATTCTCTCCTCGGTATTACCGACACTTGATCCGTGGCTTGACACCCGATTGGTCCATGAATTCTATTTAAAGCGCATGGAGGGTCATTTGTAGGTTAACCGAGCATGAGAGAAGCTTATGTAAATTTTCATTCTTTTATTAATAAATTGCCTGTAGTAGCCACGTTGGCGCAGGCCGTGGACTGTTTCCCTCTCTGAGGG
>APFE030937469.1:30425-82548 GCA_000404065.3 Pinus taeda | reverse complement strand
TCACAGCCCTGAGTTTCTGGTCATAGTTTTCTGCACAGAGGTGGATGACTTCAGGGAAAATGTTCACAGAAGGCAAGAAGTAGGTGGGCAGATTGGCTTCCCATATGCCATACAAGTCACTGTTGTCCAAGTGACTGTTCCTTAGCTGGAAATATGTTTGCAAGTGGCTTCTCTCTGCCACAAAGTCTCTGATGAGGGCATCACTGTCCACCAGTGGCATAGCTTCTAGTTCTCTGTTAGGTGGATTTATAGGCACTACATCCAGAGTAGCTGGACTGGCCATTGTCTTGTTTTAGCTGGATGCTTACTGTATTTCAAGCTTGATGTGAATGCTGAGGAAATGGCTTACTGATCTCTGTTTGCAGTGAGTAGTTTGGCAGTGCAAGGAGGCCGTTACAGGCTTAATGAATCTATGGGGCACTCTGTTTTGAAGAACCAGAGTGTGTTTTGAGCTGGTTAGCTGGTTACTTGCAGAGAATTCTTTTAGCAGGGGTGAAGGAACTGTCAATTCAATCTTCCAGCAGGTAGCTTGGCTTCTTTAATTTCTCTTTGTGGAAAAATGGTGAATTTCACAGAGGGTCACGGGATTCTTTAAGATTTTCGTCGCGCAGTGGTTTTAGTGCTTTTTAAGTAGATTTTTGTGGTGAATTTTAACAATGTGAGTCTTTTGACTGGGTTCTTTATGCAGGAAAGTAGGATTGCAAAGGAGAACAGTGGATAAAAGAGGAGGCCTGCGGCAAATACCTGGTTTTAATGGCGTAGAAGGCGTTTGCAGCGGTCGAATTGGAGGAATTGCAGGTTCTTGGGTTGATAATGGATGCGGCAGAAACTTTGGCAGGTAGCTTTTGATTTTTGACCGTTGTGGGTTGAATTTCGCATGCAGAGGAGCTACAGAAGTCGTAGAAAACAATGCGAAATAACGGTTAATTGACGCCTTTTTATGCATTTTTGGCATATTGGCGCCTTTTTGTGATGACGTCATGCTGACGTCATCATGGGCCCGGGTACGGATGGGTGACGTGGCAGCTAACGCGGGTGCCCAGGTGGCAATGACACGGTGGCAGGGTGGACAGGGTGACACGGTGGATGGGGGCGACGTGGAGGCTTGTTGGCGGCAAGGCGGGGTGACATCACGCTGACGGGGGCGTGACGTCAGCGCGGGGGGAAGGTGGTAAGCGGTCTCCCCGGAGGGTTCTAGGGCAGTAAGTGGTTTGGAGGGGGGGGGGCAGCGACCACCGCGGGCGCCTGACGCGTGGCGGGGGTACGACAGCAATACTGCCCATCCCCCGGACGCAAAAGGTCGGGCAGGTTCGCTGCAATATCGACCGCCCACCGTTGGATGGGCGGGGCGGAAGATCATGTGGTGGGCGGAAATCGCGAGGTGACGATGCGTTAAATGTAGTGGGGACCCGTCCAATAAATTAATTAATTTAATTAAATCTGGCGCGGGGTGGGTTATGAACCTTAGGTTTCGGGTTTTTTCGTTTATTAATGTTTTAATAATAAAAAAAAAACATTACAAACACAATTTAGAGTGCGGAAAGGGGTAAAGGGTTCTAGCAAGGGCGGGGATTTTGATTTTTTTGACTTTTAACCATGGTTTTTTGCCAAAACCCATAGTTTTAGGATGATTGAGGGTCAATACTAACCCTTGAGGGGTTAATATTTCCCAAGGAAGGGGTATATAGTTATAGTGCTAGGGGGAGGGTATTTATAGATATTTTTTGGGAAATTTTCATAGATTCTAATAGAATTAGGAAAAAAGGGGGAATTTAGGGAGCTAAATAATATATTAGTGGTTAATATGGTTTGTGAGGTGAATGAAGGGGTAAAGCCAAGTTCTAATAGGTAAAACTTAACTTAGGATTTTGAGGATAAATGAAATGATGAAAAAAGATGTTTTACACAAAAAATGTGGCTTCTTTTCATGTTTGAACTTCATGGCTTGACCAAGTAGTTTGTGATGCAATGAAGTGGAACTGGACACCTGAGAAGATCTCAAGGTCCTTGGGGGTGTTAGTAAAATGAAGTTTTGGGGAAAGTAGGGGAAATTAGACATGCTTCCAATGCTTGTCCTCCACTGTTTGCTTTTGATGCCAATACCCTGAGTGGCATAAGTTCTTGCATTTAATAAGCCAATTGGTGATGGCTATCCATTTCTGCAACCTTGCACTACTTACCCATCCTAGTAATCGTAACATTTTTTCTTCAAGGGTGGTTTCACTTGAATTAGCAGACCCTGATTTTCCTCTTTTTCTTTTGACTGCCCTCCTATCTAAAACCTACCCTTATTTCTTCCAAGGCCCCAGATTAAACAGTTGGGCACCTTTATTTCTCTACCTAGCTAGTCATCTGCCAAGCTTGAGCTGTTTGGTCAGGGAACATTCTCTATTCTGCAGCAAGAAATTTAACCATGGCATGGTCCAGCTTAGATTGTTGGGCCATCCATCAAGTGTGATTAGCAGCAGTATTTGCAGAACATGATACTGCCAAATAAGCTAGTAGTGGCATTTTGACTGGCCACTTTCCTGGTCTTTAGTTTGGGGTTCATTTTCACTTTTCTCTTGACCACTTGATTTTCTTGCCTTTTGATTATTCTTTTAAGTAATACCCTCTTTTCATTTTTTAATTTTTTGTAGCATGTACACAAAATATGGAACCTTTGCAGCTTGCAATGATGAACATATTTAGCCCTTCCACTGTCAATCATGAAAGATGAAACCTATTGGTATAGGAACCTAACACACTAGAAATCCTATGGAGAAGGAAAATCTGTGTTTTTGGGGTAGAAAGAGGGTCTTTGCCTCAGTTCATGGTCCCAAAGGGAGGAAAAGAGGCCAAGGCACTATTGCTAGCCTTTTGAATCTTCTTTCTATCACTGTTAAACATGCTATAGAAAACACAAATGAAAACAACCTTTTGAATCACCAAAAGCAACCTATTCTTAATCAAGAAAGAAATTCGTCTAACAACAACTAATCCATAAACTGAAAAAAAAAAAAAAAAAAAAAAAAAAAAAAAAAAAAAAAAAAAAAAAAAAAAAAAAAAAAGAAGAAGCATATAAATACAAAGAAGAGGAGTTTGGCTACTTGGGTTGGGCCCTAACCCAAGCGCTTCAACCCTCTGAGGTAACTCAATGCTAGCTCAAAAATAATCTGATCTTTATTAACACAATACTAGTAGGATTACATGAAACTATCACCAAAAGTAAGCTCGAAGTTGAGCAGAGCAAAACTACCACAAAATTTCAATAAAAATTTTACCCTAGTGAGGCCCTATGCCTCTCTACTTATACAACTAAATCTCCCAATAGCTTCCTTAAAATCAGGGAGGCTTGGTGTCCAAAACTCGAGATATACATAAGTTATTCTCCACTTGCTTGGCTGCCTCCTAGTGCATTGGTTTGGTTGTTTGTACTCCGAGCTACATGAAGGAGAATTCGAAGTGGGGAGTAATAAATGAGGGGGATTCCCTCCTATAAATCCTCTCCTTTTTCCACTTCAAATTATTGCTGCCAATTTTCCATTGAATCTTTGACTTTATCTTCAAAATTCAACAAAAATCTGTATTAAACACATATTAGGCCTCATGGCATCATAACTAACCCAACTCACTCCATAAGCATAAATATAATAAAAAAATATGCAATAAGCTAAGAGAATGGTTGATTTAACTATATTAGGAGGCAAAATGAGCCCATATAATTACTCATTTATGGGGCACATCAGGATACTGTTCCATTGGAGTCTCCAGTGGAAGAATCCCATGCAGAAGAGACCCTTGAGGGTGAAAATCAATGAAGAGAAATTGTTTCATTGGAATTCCCTGAGAAAGAAGCCCATATGAAAGAAGACCTTGAGGATGAAAACCAATCAGGAGATATTGTTCCTGAGAAAGAAGCTCATACAGAAGAAGTCCTTGAAGACTAAAATCACTTAGGAGATATTGTTCCATTGGAATCCCTTGAGAATGAAGTCCATGTAGAATAAGACCTTGATGACAGGAATCAATCAGGAGATACTCTTCCATTTGAACATAACCCTGATATTGGCACAACTCCTCATGAACATGAAATAAACATGACTATTCCACCTCCAATCAGAAACCCCCACGAAGAAGAAATCGTAAAGGACAAATTGACGAAGTTGATTAAGAAATAGAGGAAACATAACAAAATAGTCTAACTATTGAGGAAGTGGTTAAAAGAAGCAGTTCAGGCTCAAAAATTGAAAGTGGAATTGGAAACTATAGGGACCCAAACAGAACGAAGTTCTTAGGAGGATATTGAGACTCAGACTGAAATTCCTTGTGTTTGTTCAAAGGGGACCCAAACAAAACAATGTCCTTTGGAGAATATTGGGACTCAGACTGAAAGTCCTTGTGTTTATTCAATGGTGACCCAAACGGACTTTCCTATCACAGAAGTTGTTGTTCAAACTGATTTTGACGAGAATGCCTAGACATACTACTATATTCCCCAGGAAACAATCGATGTTGTTGTTCAAATTGATTGTGAGGAGAATGCCTAGGTATACTACTGTATGTCCCAAGAAATAGCTAAAGCTTGTATTCAAACTTATTTAGTGATAACACATGATAGTGAAACTCAGATAGAGGAAACCTCTCACTGTGTTCCTCTGGCAAGGGAAGATGTTATCATGAAATTGTAGAATGAATTAATAAAGACTTAGCAGGAATTGGATTAACATAGGGAAGAAGTAGTACCATTATAGGTACACCAAGAGTTGGTGAAGAAATTTGATGAACTTACTGTAACATAAGATGAGACTTTTTCTAGCTTCAAATATGAGCAGACGAAATTAGAGAAAGCACAAGCCAAGCTTTAGAAGGCCAAAGAACAAATTGAAACTATTTGTTCTCTTTACTGTGATGCTTTGTCTTGTCGGTCACCTGCCACTAGTTATGCATTATTTTTGTTGGAAAGTTACTTATTGTTGAAAGTTCCAGCTGTCAGGGCAGTTAAGTAAGCAAAATTCAAGACCACTCCATACTTTGTCCAATGTTTTAAGGAACAAAATGAGTAGGTACAACGCCTTTTATACGAATTATACCTGCACAATTTTTTCTTGGAGGATGAACCGGATAGCAACCCTGGCCCCTTCATTAGGAACATTCAATTTCAAGCTTTCCTCTCTTTTTATACCAATCAACTTAAATGGGATAAAGCCTATAACACTTTTCAGAAAAGGGAATATGGTATAGATTTATGGGTCAGAGGAGTACCCATGAAACCCTTACATCTTTCTATCCAACTTAAACAGTTTATGAAATGAAAGGGGGTCATAGCTCAGTTAGGACCATTCAATACAGATATCATACAGGTGAGAAAGTAATACTTTCAAGAAATTAAGGAGGAAGCTTTGTTGGAAGCAAGGCAAATATGGGAATCTTCCACTAATAATGTCAAGAAATGGGAAACATTTGGGTATAGAAAATTTAAAGTCGCTGTCGCTTGCCTACACAGGTACAACAATATGGTCCTAAGTATGGGTCCTAACCGGATAGGGTGTCGTTATAGATATCATATTCTCTAGTAACCCCTTGAAAGGTATCATTGTGATTATGATTTCCCGGATTACTGTGTGAACCAAGATTTCTCAATACCTAAACAAAAAATTGGCTTTAGGCTATATAAGGAAGAAGTTTATCATGCCTGTTATTTGACACAACTGCACCTTAATCATCTTATTACATGAGGACATGAAAAAAGGTGAGCAGGGGAGTATGTTGGGTCATATAAAAGGTATGTATTATCCTCATATTAGCTTAATTAATCATTCATATTTATATGTTTATCTTCATTTTAGAAAAGAATATAGAAGAAACAATTGTAGAAGCTAGATAAAATCGATCATTTAACAAATTGGGTAATTCTAGGCATAAAAAGATAACTTTCTCTATTCTTATATGTAGGAACATGAATTGAACGATTGTTGTTCAAACAATGGAACAATAGAGACCAAGAAAAGAAAAGGACAATGTTTCGATCATGAAGACTAGTGGAAGACTAGGAGAATTGAGTTTATTTTGTAATGAAATCAGATTGTCGGTTGCGAAATCCTCAAGATCTCCTGATCCCGAGGATTCTCTTCTGTCCATTTATCTCTCATTAAATATACAAATTTGATGGGTGAATTAGAATGTAACTAAGTTAAGTTAGCAAGGAATTGAGAGATTGTAACTATTCACTTTTGACACTGAGTATCCTCACTATAGTGATGTTGTATCTTTATTGGGTTTAATGAAGAAGCCTGTGTTTTACCTATAGTCGCATTTTGAATATCTTTTGGCAGTGAATTTTGGAGACTTTGGCCCAGTTGATAGGAGATTCACTCCTTTAATTGTGCCATACTTATTTTTGTTTACTCTTGCAATTGTTTATTCTTGTTATTTCATGAAATTAGAATAATTATGATTGTTGTAAGTATTGATTGTTACGATTTACCTTTTCCATTCAAAATAGAATCTAAATCTTTCTATGTTTATAGTTGCGTGTTAATCTTTGATGAATTTATTAGATTAGTTTAAGTATTTGATTTTTGTTCATTCTGATGTAGTGTTATCTGAGATCTTGAATGTATAGTTCATTTCTTTCAGTTAAAAGTTTGAATAGTTGCTCGTTGGTGATTTGTTGTAGCTTTCTTTCTTCCTGAATGAATTACTATTGATACTAGTCAATCTGCTAGGAGTGATTCTTTTTACCTACATTTAGATTCAGTTCTTTGTATAATACATTAAAATAGATTTGAAAATGCTTTAAGGTTTTCTTTCAGAATTGTTTTGGATTGAACTTTGAGAATTAGATATTAATCATTGCAATGATTCTAAATCATTTCATTATGAATTAGCCTCAGAATTCACTTGCATAGACAATGTTGAACACTCTTGAAATAAATAGACTTACCTTGGTTTGATAACTAATGTAGGTATTAAGGTTTCTTTTAATAGTCCTCTTAGTGCACCAACAGTAACTACACTATGAAAGTTTAGAGGGATATTAAACATTTCAATAGGTTGAAAAATGTTTGAATTTTTGGCATAATTGAAAATGGTTGAATAGGTTGGTGTCAGAAATATTGAGTGAAGGATTACACAGAACTTCCCTGGATCCTAGCTTGGGTGTTTAGCAAGCTAGGAATATCAACCTATTTAAAGGTAGGAAAATTATTCCTATTCAACGTGCTTTTCCTATTTTATGTGGTCTTAATTCTTTAAAATATTTTTCCTTGGATGACAGTACCTAAGCCTTCTAGGCAAATTGTTGTAGAAGTGGGTAAGGATGGTGCATTGGCATATTTTCATCATAAACCTTAGTTCTATGGTGTAGGGATACATTTTTTATATAATGAATCTCATAGCATTAACTTTAGAATTGGATTGGGGCATCCAAACAATTATCATGTTTAGGTAATGGCTCTAGAATGCATCAAAAATAAAAATAGGGTATGGGCTGGTTGTGGTTCACATAGTGATGCTATAGTCCTGGATTCCCATTTCTATTACATTATATGGTGATGAATCCTTTGAAACCAACTTCACTGCACCATTAGGAGTGAATTCTTTGTTATACAAATATAAATATAGAAATGAATGAGAGCATAGTAGAAAGACGAATAAACTACAATTAAAGACATAACGTATCGTTTCATGTTGCTTACCATCGCAAAGGATAAAATTCATAATGTAACACAAACATACAAGACATTGAGATTGGAAGTAGCCAAGGAAGAAGTCAATTCATCCCTTAAGAATACACCCTAAAAATGTGTGCAAGGTGGTAAAAATGGCCATTGTAAGTTATAAAAAGCTCTAGAAAATGGAGTGACCTTAAATAATGTGCTAAGGTTCCAACTAGGGCAGTACTCCTTCGATCTAAGTGATTCATCACTCATCATAAATGAAAACCAATTACAAGCTCAAAATAGCAAAGGCAGTTAAGGCTCTTTCTCCAGTGACCCAACTATCTCGCCATACTCTCACCCATATCACTATTAGTAAGTCGACATACCCCCAATGGATTAGGGTGAACTAGCACAGACTCTCCATCGAAGTATCCAATTCACCCCTTAAGAATACACCCTAAAAATGTGTGCAGGATGGTAAACTTGGCCATTTTAAGTTACAACAAGCTCTATCAAATGGAGTGACCTTAAATAATGTGCTAAGGTGCCAACTAGGGGAGCACTCCTTCGACCTAGGTGATTTATCACTCATCCTAAATGCAAACCAATTATCAGATCAAAATAGCAAAGGAATTTCAGGCTCTTTATCCAATGACCCAACTATCTCTCCAAGAATAGGAAACAATGGTTAAGGGTGTAATAAATAACTTAGGTTACTATAACTACCTCCTCCCATAAATGCATCAACCACAAAATAAAAAATAAAAATATTATATTTGTTAGGAAATTAAGCAACCCAGGATTGTGTGCCAAGTGGAATCTCGTTTAAAACATACCTCTTGACCATGGCAAGGGTTTTCACCCTACACAATGAGGCACAACGTCTTCTATGGCATAAAATTCTTCTCTAGAAAAAATCCCTCCTTGTACAAATAAATCAATTGAAGGTGAACACAAGGAATAATGGACTACTTGTTGGTTGTTTCTTTTCAAATATACACTTAACTCTTTCTTAATTTGATGAGTACCACATTGGAGAAGGGGATATACTAACTAATGACAATGGTTTCCATTTTATGTTCTAGAATAGCAACAATTTTAGGCCAAATAGGCCTCAAAACCTTATATCAGATCACCAGCTAAGACTTCCCATCAATAACATAATAGCTCTAGAGGAAAATTTTCCTATCATGAATAAACCACACCATGAGGAAGTACTTATGCGTTGTTTAATATTCATAGGAGTATATATCTTGTTTTGTATATATCATGTTTTCATGTCAAATTGTATACATATATAGTGAGGGTCACTATCATCTTATGTTTCCTTCAAGCTTGAATTCCAATCATAAAATGTTTGTTCTTTGTAAATTCCAAAATCTACCATGGTTTCTCTCATAAAATAGTTTAACAATATATTGGCATAATTCATGCTACGATGCATAATTGGTGGTACAACCCCATAAAATACTCAAACTCAGTTGATCAACTGCTATGGGCTAGCAAAAAAACTTGATTTTGGACCCATTTTAGGAGTCATTCAGACCTGTCGATATAATTAGCTAGCACGATAGGAACAAGTCTCAAAATGCATGCTTTGCTCCTCTAACAAATGTACTACGTCAAGCCCTATAGGAATCCATTTTAGAATGTTCATCTTCCATATTTGATGCCATTAAAAACCTCTGAAAAATCTCAGCCTCATCTCCACCCCCAAGGTTCATATCCTAATCACTACAGTGCTGGAATGAATGCCCCAAATGGTAGATCCATTTTGAGGAGTAAGAGGAGGGTTCCCTTAACTCTTACCTCAGTCCCCAACACCATATAACACTACCCCATATCCCTATTCTTGACCTCTGCCCCATGAACTACTGGTCTGACAAAAAAGTAAAACTCCACAGACATCTCCATTTTTCTATTTTTCATGATCAATCCATTCTTCACAGCTTGAAGGTCTCCATCACCCACTAAGTTTACATTTTCCTATCTGGGTTGCTCTCATGAGTAATTACTTGTTCTTGCATACTACCACCCTCTATGATGTCTATGGAAAACCTCTAGTGTGTATCGCTTAACTTCCTTTTTATTGCTATATATTTTCTACTTCAATCTTGGGAGGGTCATCAAGATCATGAGCACTAGTAGCATTGCTAATGGGGAAGCCTCTTAGATCGAGTTCCTCAAGCATGGTATTCATCCCCTTGACTCCCACATTGTTTATTTGTTTAATCATGTTGTGTGTTTAGGTTTCTCTTTATGATGGACCCACCATACAATCCACTCTAATTTTAAGTTGGGGGTTTCTTACGACCAAAATAATTATCATAACCTCATGATTGCACACACATTTTCCATGATCTATGGTAAAATACCCCACGTGGTTATTAAATGAGCTAGAGTGGAGGAACCCTAGAGATAGAATGTAGATAGGATTCTACAAGGGGTACCAAACTACTAACCACATATTTCACTCTTTCTGCCATTATCAAAGAGGCCCATCATTTCTCTTTGAAACTGTTTTGTTGATTTGTTGACTTTTGTAAGGAATTTGACTCTATCATGAGAGAGGCCTTGTTTTAGAGGTGATATGACATTGGCTTCTATAACGAGACTATATGAGTCTATTCTTGTTCATTTCTTCACTATCCACATCTTCTTAAGACTACCTTAGGAGTATTATAAAGGTCAAATAGGAATTCCGTCTCTCACTAACTCTATTTGGGTTCTATATCAATAAGGTGGACTGCTTTCTTAGGAGCACATATAGGATGATGCTGATTGTCTTCTACCCGATGCCTTGATCTCATTGCTTTTTGTTTTCAACAACATGATCCTCTTCGCACCTCACCTAAGGGGTTGTAGAGACAAATTGGTTCCTTACCCAAATCTTGTGATCTTTGATAGTTAACATTTGAACTTAGTAATACTAAGGTTATGATCTTCAACATATCTCAACATGCTCTCTTTGCCTACCATTTTATGTTGGAGGGGATGAGATTGAGATTACTACAACCTACACATACTTGGAGGTTAGATCTTAGGAGTGTATCTTAGCTTGAGGCATGCTTTCTAGCCCCAACTTAATAAGGAATATGGTTTTCCTTGATAAAGAGATAGTGTTCTTAGACATCTCTTTCAAGATGCACCTCTTTGGACATGATCATTAGAGTCATGACCCTTTATGCTTCAAGGTCTGGGGACCTGGGATTATTTGGGTTGATTGGGATAGTATATATAGATTCTAAACCCTTATATTATGATGCTTCATCTACTACAAACATGCAATTACTCAATCTATCATCTAGGTGGAGTTCAGAGGATCACTTCAATAGACCCCTCCTTGGTGCAATTGTTGTGGGCTCTTCTTAATTGCTTTAGTTAGTGGCCATTTCTATCAATTCCCTTTTTAGCTAATCTTTAGACATTGTAGGCCATATCATACTATGTAAATGAGACTTAACCTAGGATATTAGAGAGTATTTCTACAAGCTACATCCAAATCACTTGGATTTTCCTCCTTCAGGGCTTAATTAGCTTGAATATGTCATTTTTTTATTTAGAATGTTTTATGTAGCTAAGTGACTCTTATTGTTAGGCCTATCTATAATAATAGACATTGCATGCACAACCTTAAGATTCCCCCTGGTTCATTCAGAGTGGGCTCGCACTAGCTTTGGTTTGAGATAGCTCACTGCATCACACACCTCAAATGTAATTTTAAACTATGTGACTTACAAGAGATCAAGTTGGGGGAGCACATTATCTTCAAATGTTCCATATATTAGGAGATAACATTGTTACATATTTATTGGATATATTATTGACTGATAAAACTTATTGTTTGGTTGTTTTTCCACGACTCACATCTTATTCATCAATTTTAAAGTTTTGTTTTTTGCTTCGAGTCTATAGCCCAACGACTAGGCATTGGGTATTTCCTAGCTTTCCATTTTAAATCTTAAAAGAAAAAAGCAATATTCTTCTGCAAATCTATTTTTTAGTATTTGAAGGACAAATCTATAGGCTTATCATGGATTCCTCCCTTATGTTAAAGGAGAGATAACCTTATGTGAGAATGGTGATCACCAAGGTGACAATAGGTGATGTAATCAAGTAACTTTTGGGTTTGTAGTAAATAATTGAATCTATATTTTGAAGCACATATTTCAGAGGTTGCAATGAAATTTTTTTTCTCCTTGGATTGATAGAATGAGTTTGAGAACTTATTCCATTTCTTAACAAACCATCTTTTGGATGATGTTATGGCTCTTTTTCTTTTGAGAAAGAAGTTGTCACAAGATATTTGAAATATTTTTTGGCTTCCTCAAAGGATGGATCAGAGGAGGAGAGGGAGCCACCCCTCCTTAGAGAAGTCATTATTTCCACTAACAATAGAGAACTTGAGAGAGAAAACCTAGCTGTGCAATATGTCGTGTCTATTAATTGTAGGATTTGAAAAATCAAATCTATCTTTGACATCATATTTAGCTCTAAACAATTTGCATGCTTAATGTAGGTTCTTTTTCGTAAAGTAATAGCCTACAATACTTTTTTATTAATTAGGACATTGCTACATTCTATAAGTTAAAACACTCTTTCAGTTATTGTGGAATTCATTTTTACCATTTAGAAAGACATGTCAATTAAGGTGATTAGACATTTGTCTCAATTGTGCCATTTTTATAAATGTATATATTTGCAATGTAATGTAGTTTTCATTTGTAGTGTGATTCAACTCAGTATCACCTAAGAAGGCATCAAATTTCCAGTTCTACAGTCTAAAATAAACCATTTGGAAGGACATGAAAATAATAATTGTTTTTTATATGTGAGAACCATTGCAACAAAAACATCTTGTTCTTGTTTCTATTTGGAGCCTTTTCTTTGTAATATTGTAGACATTTACTCAGAGATCTGTATTATTCAGGCTTCAACATGCCACCTAATTTTGATCATCAATAGTCACAAGGTTATCTACATGGTAAACTTTCATGTTGGTATGTTGTGATAAACACAATCCTTAACAACATTATTCGTGCTTTATAGTGATAAAGGTACTTTTGTAAATTTTTTGTGACATGAATTACACTTTAACTTTTCTTACATTATATATTGTAAATTAGTCCAGCTGAGATTCAATATATGCATGATTATGCAAGGGTCAGTACAAGCATTGAATTGACACCACCTCCAATAACACATTTCTAAAGAGTAATTGGAAACGAGAATATTTCTGTAGGGGGTGAATTTTATTTTTACATTACATCGGGAAACGTCTTGAAATATGATGCAGGCTTGAGTATTTCAAAGCTTGATTTTGTTTCTTATTTGAACTTGTAAGACTTGGTCTTTTCCATTCTTGTAAACTGAAATAGTGAATTTTAGTGGGTTTTTTGGTAAAATATAGGGGCAATTGTGAATTTTTTTATGAAGCATTGCATAGAAAGTTTTCTTGTGTCATACTGAAAGTGACACATGCTTTGTGGAACTAGTAGGGGTGATACCTCGAAGGAATATTACTTGTACATTGTGAGTCCTCTAATAAAGAATATTGTTGGAGCAGATATATCACATAACTTTTCAAGGAATGAAAATATGTTCACCATAGGCATTGAACATGCTTTGGACCCACTAACAACAATTAAGGGGTGCCTAAATAATTATGGAAGGGAAGTTGCACTACTCTAGCATGAGTGGAGGACTAAAAGTTATGTTACTCTTTCTGGTGAGGTGGACACTGAAGCCGTTCATAACCATGCAAATATGGGGTTATCTCTGGTTTTGAACCCTTGAAGGATCTATCATGGACATGCACTATTTGGTATATATTTAAGTGAAAGTTTGTGCCAAATTTTGTTTGGAATTTTTGAGTTTTTCCTTTTAGAATAATTATTTTAGTGCCTATGTTTTTTGTTGAGGCACAAAGTTGCTCAACACCTTGACTTAATTAACAATGTAGTTTTGTGAAGTCATATGTTGTAAATTGTTTAAGGCATATGGTCTTAAAAATGGGTGTTGCCAAACATTGTTGGTTGGAGATTCAATCTAGTTGAAAAGTTGTGGAAATTTTTTGGTTTTAGGTAATGGTAAGATTATTAAATGAGCTCTTAAGTATTTGATATGGGTGAGGTTTTGTTTAGGCCCTTCATTTCGTATTGTTTTAGCATTTGGATGAGGGCTTAGACCTTCCCATTTTTATTGAATTAATAATTTGAAGGTGTGCTAGTCTGACCAAATTTTGCCTAGACATTAGTTAGCATCAATGCTCACCATTCAAGTAGTCCAATCTTGAAGTGCATAGCTCCCATATGCAATTAGGAGGCCCAAAAATCATGGCAACAAATGATGTTGTTCATCTAACTATCTCTAATGATTTAGAAGGTGTCTCGGTCATCTTGAAGTGGCTTATATATATTCCTCCATATATAGGAGGACCTCTTCCTATTGGGAAGCCTCTAGATCCTCTAGATATAATTATTTGAATATGCTCTAGACAGTTTATGTGATCCTTGCGCAACTATTTGTGGTGTAGAAGATAATGGTAAGTGGCTTGGTGGACTCTTTGTCAAAGAGTTCTTCACATATACATTAGAAGTGTGGGAAAAAATAGTGGTTACTGTGCAAGTGAAGCTTGGGGGAATCCCTGTGGGTGTTGTTGTTGTTGAGACCCAAACAGTGATGCAGGTGATTCTTGTAGACTCTGGTCAACCTGATTCTACTGAGAGAGTAGTACCTCAAGTAGTTCAGGTCTGATTTCTATATTTAGCATGTAAAACAACACAAACCTTGATATATTTTTAGAAGGAAGAGCTTCCTCTATTTATTTTGGAGAACCAGAGAGCTTTCTATATTGGTCAAAGGGTTATTTTTGAAGAAATTCTTCAAGTTGGATCTACCATTGTGGAGAATCTCTGCACATACAAGTAGCCTGTTTTTGTTTACATACCAAAAACAGGGGAACTATGGGGAGGATCATGGATGGTAGTTAATAGCAATATTAATTCAGATGAAGTTAAAATGTATGCAGAAAAAACAACAAAAGGTGGTGTACTAAAACTAGAGGGAATGATTGAAATCAAATTTTGTACAAAAGGTCTTCTTGAATACATGCATAAGATTGACCTGAATCTCATTCACTTATGATTAAGTTACACGAAGCCAATGATGATCATGCCGGGGTTGAAGTAATATGACAACAAATTAAATCTTGGTAAAAACATATGCTTCCTTTTTATATCTAGATTTCCATCAGATTTGTGGAGTTGCATGACACATCCTTTATATTCATGGAGTTGTGCGACACATCCTTTAGATTCGTGGAGTTGCATGACACATCCTTTTCCAAATATTCTTAATATAACTCTTTTGGACTTTCCTAGTATAACAAAGGTTCTAGTGAGTGATAAACCTTCTCATATTGAAGTCCAAATTAGAGGAATGATTTTATCATACATTAAGCATGAAACATGCATAATTCTAGCAGTTTAACTTGCAAATGTATATTTGTCAAATTTCCATTCCCTTCATATGGCAAGAATTGTTGATCCTAATGGTAAGTACATTTATCGAGTGTTTGAGATGGCAAATGGGATCTGAGTTTATTTGTTTCCATTTTTACAAGTATTCTTTTATGGATGTTTTAGATGTTTCTTGGAAAAAATATCCATTATTATATTTTTACTAAATTGGATATTCTAATTTTTTAACATAAATCTTCATGGCAGAGCACCGAACAATAGGTGTGTTTACAAAGGTGAAATTGTTACAAAAATTAGCTGAAGATATTATAATCTCGTAATGCTTTTGTATGGAGTTTTGAAAGTGATGCGATTTTAATGTATTTTTCTATATGGATATTATGGACCGAGGAACTGACGTAGCTAATTTCCTTTTGGGAAATCTAATCCTGATATGCTTGGATTATATTTGATTTGTTGATCATAGATAAGCAGTGTTAACACCCAGGTTGTTCCCTTTGACTCCCAAGGGAATACGGCCGAGGTAACTACTAACCAATCTTTGGATTACAGCTTCTAGCCCAACTGTAATCAGAGAGGGCTCTCTCTGTAAGGTTTGTCACTGTTCTAGTGGAGTTTTTAGGCTAGTTATGAAGTGAATGTTTGAATGTCTTTTATGTTTGGTTGGGAGGATGATTCTGATATTTTTTAGAGTTTTCTCTGCAGGTGAAACTAATCCATTGGGCAATGGGGTCTGTAGCTGTTGTTTCCTTGAGATCCTGGCTTAAGTGCAGATGGAGTTATAGGGCCTGTATGTATTTCATAAAACAAATTGTAAATTGTGAGGGTGAAATGAGAAACAGCTTAGCAAAGAGCATTTAAGAATTCTTCACTGGGCTGGAATGTGGGAAAGAGATCTATTACTTAGGAGCATTACTTGAATTCCTGAAACAATAGATTACTGTGATGATATAGTGTGAAAGGTAGCATTTAAGAATTACTCTTTCATTACCATAACTGAAGAAAACATTTGAAATAGCTTAGATTGAGCTCAGGGTGATGAATGATTAAATCCTGAGACTATTCTTCTTCCTTGCTATTTAGATATTTGATATATGGAAAAACATGAATGACATATGAAAGTATAACAAACATATAACAGTGAGTAACAAGAAAACTTATTGAGCCATGGAATACACAGGAATCCTGCAACTATCAACCACACACCAGCAAGACATCAAGAGACACAATGCTTTGTAAATCCCATCATCCTCTGTATTAGTTGTCTGAAGATTTTTCAAATAGAAGAACTACAGAATAGATATCAAGAGACTTCTTACATCCGGAGTCCAACCCCTGCTAACAAAATGCGAGGGGAAATATATAGAAGTCTATTTACAAAATATCTCAGGCATTGAGTCATCTGAGAGGGAAAATATCTTATTTTACTCGTATAGGGTTTGCAGATGAGAAGTTATTACAATCTTAAATGAGTTATAAAGGCTCTTAACTCCTGTCAGAGCAATTTTGACCGTTGGGGCTCACGGAGTCGGTTGAGCGCTTGGCATAATTGTTGAATGTCGTGGCTGTGCAGCTGTAACTTTCTGTGTCTTCTCGGCCCTGCCACCTGTGACTGCTGACACTGCTGTTGTGGCCTGAGTACCTGTGCTGAGTTGGCTCAGCCTCTCTCTTCATACCTGCTGATGTGTCTTTGTCCTGCTGTGTATGAGATTCAAACTGTTTGTTGAAGAAAAAACTGTGATTACTGACTTTGGTTCAACAGTAATCGTATCAATTCCTCCCATGTATCTAATGAAGGCAACTGATGTTTCAAAATTGACCCTATGGTCTCATCAGCCTCTGTATACTTATAGAAGTGAGGGGGCTCATCAAATAAATGTGCAATTTCATTTCTAATAAAAAATAAATTATCTACTCTATCAAAAAGAATTTGCCCTGTTACTGGGCCTGCCTCTGAAGATGTACTAGGTGCCTCTGCAATCTGTGTTGCTGCAAAATTGCTTACTCTCTTGACATATTTCTCATGGGAGAGTAATTTTCCTAAAGGATCCAATAGGCTGGGGAGCCCCCTGTCCTGCAAGGCCATAAACCTGTTCTGAAATTTGTTGATATCAGCTTGCATATCCTGGATTCTTCTGTCCAGGGTCTGAATCAGGTTTCTCATTGCCAGGACTCTTATGATTAAGGAGATAGTCTCAATCCTGTTTCCAATCCCCATTCTTACCAGCTGGGAACTTGTTCTGTAGTTCAACACTTCTATCATCTTGGGGGCAATCTCAGGCATATTGCCTAGAGATGCCCTTGCCCTCTGCATTTCTTTTCGTGCTCTGCCAATGAGTTCCAGTTGCTCATATATGGCCTCAATATATTTCCACTGGTTTGTTATTGACTGGCCAATGGTGGTCCAGATGACCCTTTTGAGCTCCGCTGTGACTTTATCCAATGTGAGCTCCTTTTCTAGCTCAACAATCCTCTTTTTCAGGGCCTTTACCTCCCTTTCCCTCTCAGCCACATTTTGCTTTGATTTTTCATATTTCTCATTTATTTTTGCTAGGCTGTCCTGGGCTTGGCTTAGCTCAGACATCTGGGACTCCAGTACCTGTATTTCTTTCCTCAACTTCTGCATGTCCAGGCTTTCAGCCTGCTCTGTTGTTGGTGCTGAGGTGGTTGGTGCTGTGGTAGTTGGAGCTTCTTGCTGCACTTGTTGGCTGGGAGGGGCAGTGTCTTGAGGGGTTTCCTCAATATTTATTGTTCCTGGAGGTGGCTATGAGGATTGCCCTGCCTCCTTCTGTTGTAATGTTGCTTCCAATGTGGCTTCTGATTCCTGCAGCTTTTCTTGTGTTTGGATGAGCTCCTTGTATAATGTCATTAGTAAGGAAGCTGCATCCTTTTCTTGCCTCTGCTGGGCAACCTCATCTGTTTGTGGGTGGAGAGTTGGTGGGATTTTCAGTTTCTTCTTTATTGCTGCCATATCAGCATCCCTCAGCTTGAGGACCTGTTGTACAGCCTTAACATCATTGGGGTCATGCCCAAACTCTATTATTATTTCCTCTAAGGCTTTAATCATGTTATCCTTAGCTTGAGAGGAAGCCTTTTCCAACTCAAGCTGTGCTGCAGTATTGTTCAGGCTATTCTGCAGCCTATAGTTGACTAAGGTCTTATCAGCCAAGGTGGCATAGACCATCTCACCCGTCTGTTTGTGGAGCTCAATCTGATCCATCGGGTGGATGTCTTTTGACAGGACCTCCATATTGGTCCTGATGTAGTCTGCAGTTGTTTGTGGTTATTGCACTGTTGGAGTGAAGTGGCTCATTGTCATCTTTCCTTCCTGCACATCAAATGCAGACATGAGCCTCTGTTGGTTTGCAGGTGCCATGTTTAGCAGGTGATTGTAGAGCCGAATCTTTATTGGCTCACTCCTTCTTTTGGCATCTTTGAACTGTTGTTTTATGCTTGCACCTGTTCCCTGCTACTGCCCTGAGGAGCTCACTTCTCCTAATGCTACCCTGTCTTGCTCCTGTTGCAAGGAGCTGGCAGAAGCCTCCATGATTGGCATTTCCTCCTCTGAGAAAGGATTTAATCTTTACCTCTTCTCTGGTGATTCAGTG
Organism: Pinus taeda; assembly: GCA_000404065.3. Lineage (NCBI taxonomy): Eukaryota > Viridiplantae > Streptophyta > Pinopsida > Pinales > Pinaceae > Pinus > Pinus taeda. Next base: position 63,816 of record APFE030937469.1, on the reverse strand, counting down.
AGGGGAGTCTCCCTTTCTCTTTTTCTGCTAACGTCCTCCCTTTGAGGGGTCTGGAGGACAGAGGAATCAACCCTAGAGTCTTGCCTAGGAGGTACCATTGGCGCTGTTTGTTCTTGGGTAGCCATCTGGGCCTCTCCTTTTTGCTTTTGCTGACCCTGTTGGTCTCCTTGTTGCTGTTCCTGCTGGGGCTGCTGTTGTTGACCCTGTTGGCCCTGTTCGCCCTGTGGTTCTTCCATGACTTTTTCCTTGCCTTTGCTCTTCCCTTGATCTGTGGTTTGCACTGCCTCTTGATGTGCTGCAGAAGATGAAGCAGCTGCTCCTGCTTGAGGCTTTGGCAGAGTAAGTACCTGAGAAGGACATTCCAAGTCAGCCATCTTTAACAAATGCCTTCTAGCTCTTTCAACTAGTTCTTCTTGAGTCACAGGCTCTTCCAGTGTGTTTCTTCTCCACTTTGGTTGGTTGGCATGTCTTTGAATGTGGAGCATGATCTCATGCTCATAGCTAGAGAGCTTGCATTTCTGCCTTTTCAAGGATATAAAGCTGTTTGGGTCATAGGGCTTCCAAAGGAAGCTTTGTTTTAGGCCAAGGCCTTCTAGCATCCTGTCTGCCTCTTTCCATCCTTCTCTTTTGTTTAGGATAAAGTGGCCAAGTTGGTTTCTTGCTTTGAGCTGTGCCTTTTTACCCCTTCTTGCAAAGTGCACCTGATCGGCATTGCCAAATTGCCTGAAATATTCCAAGGCAAAGAGTCTCATAGGCACATACCTGGGCAATTTGTATGGGCACAGCTCACACCCATATATTCTGATCACAGTGAAGTGTTGGTAAAAGTACCAATCCCCTATGCTGTAGGCACTGGATAGCTGCAGAATCCTCTGCATTTCATCAGATAGTCTTGGAGGGGGTGAAGTTACCAAGAGAGACATAGCTGGATGGATGAACAGGTCTATGAACTTAGAGTATGTGTATGGAGAGTATGTGAGGATGTGGAAGACTGAGGTCCAGTATACCACTGACCTAGGGTTTCCTGTTGCATCAGTTCTCTTGATCTCAAAGGAGAACTTCTCATGTTGGTGGTACAGAATGAGAGATAAATGTATGAGGTGTATCTGAACACCTTTTCTCTAGACAAGTGTAGAAATTGCTCATGTATCTTGTCTGAGATGTATGTAGCATAATCATAACAAATGGGGGTCTTACCGGGGGAAAACATTGTCATCATCACTAATACAGTTTCCTCAATAAACTCCATTGATTTGTATCCCAAAACTGAGCTTATCATGTATGCCAGGTCCAGACCCAGTTGATTTAGGTAGCCATCAAAAATGGGAGGGTGCAGCACTGTGTCAGAGTTTGTGATGAACAACTGATTCAGCTTTAGGATCTGTGCTTCTGTCAGTACCTTGGCTCCTTGGTTGATCAGGTCCAGCAGGGACAAGGGGACCAACTTCTTCTGGGTTTTGAACTGGAGCATTTCCCTGATAGCCTCAGGGGTTGTATAAAACACTACTGCACCTTCAGGGTTGAGCACAGCCCTCTGTATGGGGTCATAGCAGACAGCACATAAGTGAATCAGGTCAGGGAACTGATTGACCTGAGGTAGCTTGAAGATTGGGAGGGAGGACTCCCAAATACCTAGAATATATGTTCCATCTCTATGTTTGGCTCTGAGCTCATTTAGCAGATGAATGTGGAATTTGCATTTAGATGGGCAGTCCTCTGAGATTTGGTAATCTAGGTCTGCCAAATCTTGCCACTCCAGCTCTCTTTGGGGAGCATTCAGGGGAGTAACATTGAGGGCTACTGATGCCTTTGGAGTGTCCATTTTCGCTTGAATGCTTTTTTTGACAATTGATGGAGTTTCTATCTGAGAAACAAGGATTTAGAGGAATGCAGAGTTGCAGGACCGGTTTTCAGCAATTGAAATGTTGTTTGGCACGCTGTGAAGGCCACTCGCCGTGTTTAGCAGACCTCTATTTGGTAATTAGGAACAGGTTATGGACTGTGGTTCACAACTGCGTGAACAGATAAGGGTTTTTCTAAAAGTTTTAGCGTGAAATGGCTCTGCCAGTGAAACTCGACCGTTAATTGTTCACGGGGAAGCTGGGTATGCTTGGTATTACAGTAATTTCTCAAGTTTCCACCGTGCTCAGGTGTATTTTAGATTTTTACAGAGAAATAAATCAGGTTGCAGGGAAGTTCTTGGACAAATACCTGTTTAATGGTGTTCCTTGGGTCTGAACAGCAGTTGGGCACACGTCTTGACAGTCTGTGGTTGGTCTGGCCTTGGCTGGCGAATTATTCGTCGTAACGTGCATGCAGAGAAAACAGAGGCGTTTTTGTGAAAAGTGCCAAAAAATACGAAAAAATGTCAAAATATGGCCTTTTTGGCTCTTTGGCGCGCTTTTTGAATGACGTCAGCAAGTGGGTCCGGGTCGGATGACGTCAGCAGGACGTCATCAGGTGACGTGGCGGCCTGAAACCGGTCCACGGGGGCGATGAGGTGGCAGCCAGGTGGACGAATGGAGGACAGGGTGCACGGTCCTGGCGCTGACGTAGGCGACAACGGGATGGTGACGCGGGCGGACAGGTGTCGTCATAGCGGGCCCCCTCCTGCATGGCAAGGAATCTGTCAGAGGGGGCTCCGACGGAGTTTGAGAGCTACGCGTGTCCCCGCATGACATCGTCGTCTGACAGATATCGGACGATATCTGTCGGACATCGGGGCCCTTCCGAAAGCTACGAGGACCGTTGGATTTCAAGTGCAAGATCGGACGGCTGTCGGGCTGGGAATATGCACGGAAAATAAAATCAATGTTGGTTATCTGTCAAACGTCGGGCTACTCCGAAACCTATGATGATAGTTGATCAGAAAAGGTTTCGATCGGACGGTTATCGGGTTAACAAGCAGCACGGAGGCTAAAGTCAACGGGCGGGTTATAATAATATATGTATTGGCAACTGCGCCCGGCGGGACCGTTTGGTTTATCAATGATTTGGAATGGTTTTTTCAAAGTACTTTTGTAAAAAAATCAAATAAGCCCGACAACATTAGGAAAGTCGGAAAACAAAGGTTTTTCAAACAAATTTTTTGCATAAGGCATATGAAGGGTAAAACTTAGGATAGGCGGGTTTGATGGGTTTTTATGAAAAAAGGTGAACATTGGCTCCCGACCTTAGGATAAGGCGGGGAAGGTAGGTTTCATCAAAATTTTTGCCTTTTAGTGGCATAAGGGTGCTCAAAAGGGGTTTTTAGGCAAAAATGGGGAGTTGACTAGGAAGATAGGTTCAGATGGAGAAAAGGGGTTAGACTTGGGTTCTTGACCTTAACCAGATGTTAATCCAATGCCCTGGGAGTGGAAATTATGGCTATAATGCCAAGGGGGGGATATTTATACATTATTTAGGGTTTATACACCATGGTGTTATAGTAGTAGGGGAAGTGAAGTATAGGGAGCTAGATAATAGAGTTAGAGGTTAATATGGGGGGAAAATGTGAATGAAGACCAATACTACTAAGTTTACTTGAAAACAACTTAGTGTAAAGAGTAGATCAAAATGAAAATATTTTTGCACAAGAAATGTGGCTTTTAAAGGCCATAAGAACCACCAGAAAGCCTTAAGTCTCCCTTGTGAACATACCTGGTGCAGGGATGTTAGCTATGAGTGGTAAACAAAGGAGAAAGGAGAGTTAGGCATGCTCCACTATGTTGTCTTGCCTGTACTTGGTTAGCAAAGTTGATCTTGGAAGGAACACCAGTTCTGCAACCCCATCTACCTACCCAACTATTTTGCCTAGCATTTTTTATTTCTTCTTAGAGGGTGCACTTGGACTTGCAAACCCTTTGTGTGCCTTTTCTTTTCATTGGCTTTTTTCTTTCATTTCCTATTTAGCACTAACCTTATCTCTTACAAGGCCCCAGATTAAGCAGTTGGGAACCTTAGTTTCTCTGCCTAACTACTGATCTGCCAAGTTTAAACAGTTTGGACAGATTTCTTTCTCTATTCTACAACATAAATTGAAAATATGGCATGACCCAGATTAGACTGTTGGGTCATCCATTAGAACTTCAAATGGCATGAGGGCATGTACACACCTTGTCTTTTCTTACAAATATGGAACCTTTGTAGCAGCAAAGTAGAGCATATTTGGCACTTGAATTTGCCAATCATGAAATATGAAACCTATTGGTATAGGTATCCAACACAGTCATCTTTTTGCAAGTCATCCTGTAAGCCCATAGCACCATGGGTACATGCACATCCCAGTCATTTCTTTTGCATTGCAGACCTTTGTCATCGCGCCAACATCAAGCATAGACTAGCTACGTGGCACTTTACCAACCCAAAAACCATCCAATCATCGAAGTATACCTCCAAAAACTTCTTAATGAAGTCCTTGAATGCCGTGATGACCACGTGCAAAAATATCGTCAGCACATTCTTCAACCCAAAAGGCATTACTGTATACTGGAATCACCCCCACTCCCTGGAAAAGGTTGTCTTACTTCTATCCTTTGGTGCTATCTTGATCTGATGGTATCCCAAGAATTCATCTGTGAATGAATATGCCTCCTATCCTACTACATTATTCATCACCTCGTCAGTGAATGGAGTTGGAAAAGGATCATGTACGCAAGCGTCATTCAACTTCCTGAGATCTATGCATATCCTTATTTCGTCTTTCTGTTTCTTATCCTGAACTACCATTGGGCTTACCTAATCAGACTCATCGACTAGTTCAATGATGCCCACCGCAAGCATTTTATCCAAGTCTAAGTGGATCCTTTATTTATACCTCAAATTGAGGTGGTAAGGCCTCTTCCTGATTGGCTTAAAGTCTAGTTTTAGCATAATTTCCATCACCCACAGGTCTCCTATTATCCCATTTAGGTCTAATAACTTTGTAGGGAACAAGTCCTGGTATTCATGGAGAAATTCAAGAACCTTATCTATTGTTGTGTCATCCCAGTAGTCCCTAATATTTGCAAACTTTGGCTCCACCTCTGTCCCAGTGTTCACATTTTTTGTTTTTAGTGACACGGTGATATCAGGATTTTCAATTTGTGGTCCTTCAACTTCACGGTGACCTTTAGTCTTTGGGATGTTAATGTTCCTCGGGTTCTCATCCTCTTCTTTGATAGTCACATTGTAGCACTCCACCGTGTGGCTCAACTGGGTGGCCCAATCCAATTGAATCAAGTCCAAGGGATCCTGCAGTACTCTAAATATTGCTACCTTAACTTCCTGCAATGCTTCATTAATACTCTCAAACCTATCGTCAAAGTTAAATTCTAGTAAGAATCCCTATCGCAAAATGTCCCATTCTTCAGTGCCATGGTAGAGATCTGTCTCCAAATACCAGTTCATTGGTATTACATCCAAAGTATGAAAAAACAGGTGCACCCATTCAGGATGAGGCTCTGCTCCATAAACCATCTTCCATTTAGCCAGGTGATCAAGTGGGCCATTCCTCCAATCATATTTCTCTATTAGCCACACTTGTGGGTGACTAAATCACACTCTCATCATCTTTCTATACACGCGCCAATCATCAAAACTATCCTTGTGCGTGCCCCACCATCTGGCAGGCATAGTACGCAGCACCCAATCCAAGGCCTGGAAGTGATGCTTCTCCAGAAATTCTCTCTTGAATGCAACCAAAACATTATCAACATCAGTTAAACCATCATAGTAAGGTAGATTTCTTACCTTTCACAATACAAAGTGCAATGACTTGGCCATAATATTACAGTGTAGTGTAGATAATTCATGTAGTCAGTTCTGCCGGTGTTCTAGCTCCTCATCTAAATCTAAAGTGCAAGAGCTTTTGTAGTCCCATGCAATACGTCTATCCACCAGCAAATTGTTTCTAGGAAAAATAATGTCTTGTTGAATGACTAGCCCTATAGGTTTGGAAGCTACCCTAGAAACAACAGTTTAAAGCAATTCAACGATTTGTTCTATGTATAAGAGATAAGAGAAAGATGTTGGAACCAACCTGGAACTTCCACTTAATCCCTTGCTTGATCTCTCTCCCCCTTGACAGAGCTTGCAATTCTTCCCCGTACTTAACTCTCTTGGAGAGTACTTGTTGGGACTCAAAAATGATATTTTCATCCACCTTTTTCTTCACTATTCCTTACATCTCATTGTCCCATTAACCTTTTATCATATCATTTTCATTTGGGTTTCACCTTATTATTTTCCATTTTATTCATTTTTGTATTACAAGTGAATTTATGATTAATTATTAGAAAATGTACATATTTTTATATATATCTCAAGAATATGTGAGTTTTGTGATGTGTAGGAAATATGTGAAAGAGACTTATCCATATCTCCTCCACCATATTAAGGAGATAATTATGCAAGCCAATTCCTAAGGAGAAAATCATGGAGGATTTGGTTGGCATATCTTATCCAATTCCTAAGGAGAAAATCATGGAGGATTTGGTTGGCATATCTTATCCAATTCCTAAGGAGAAGATCATGGAGGATTTGGTTAGCATATCTTATCCAAGATATGTGAGAGATTTGTGGAGGATTCAAAGGGATCATATTTTGTAATAATGGGAAAGTTGTTGAAAATGCTTGAGAGATTTGTGGGATCATATATTGTAATACTGGGAAATTAGTTGAGAGTGTTTGAGAGAATATTGGATATGTAATTATGAGAAGGTTATCTTCCTCATGTATATAAGAGAGTGTTCTCTTCATTTGAATAAGGAATGAATGATGAATGAATAATGGAAGAATGGAGATTAGCTTTAAGAGATAGTTTTGTAATCATGATTTGTAATTTGACTCTTGTAATATAATTTGAGATAGTTTTATTGTTGTGAACTCACATATGTTGTTTGTCATTCAATTATTCACATGTTGCATTGCTTTTCCTTTATGCAATTACCTGCTTTCATAGTTAATGTTTCAATGCCTTCTTAGATTAATTTAATTCCAGTAATTTAGATTAAATTAGTTCCACTTCAGTCCTGCATATATAGTGCATGTGTCTCGTAAGTCTACGGACCTTGGATTGACAAATTAAATAGTTCGGCAAGTACTACAACAGAATTAAACGAGCACATTTCCACCCAACAAGCATTTTGGCTTTCATACAAGAATTTTGGGTTCTTGTACCAAGGTACTCTATTCCTGTACCAGGCTATCAATTCCTATACCGAGACATAGATTCCTTTACTATGAAATCAGTATTCCTATACTGAGCTTCCAAACCACTTGCATAAAATGTAAATTGTGCTAACTAGAAACTAATTTTCAAGGCAAACCAGAGCAGAGGAAATAATCACATATAATCGAAAGACTCCTTATCTAATCATTCATTCGAAATTGAAAAGAACTTCAAAAGTGAAAGGAAATCTCTACTGCAACATAAATATTTTTCATGTTAAAATGATCATCTACTCTAAATTCAAAGCATCCCTTCTTTCCTAGATGACTATCATGATATTAACCATATCTACACTTTTACCGAATAAAGGTTTCAGTTCAAAGGTTCCTTCACTAAATTCCAGTCTTAAACTGAATTATTCCCACAAGAAAATAAGCATAGTCACAAATCCTCGTAATGTGGACAACACTTCATTAATGCTCACAGAAATGTAAATAAATTAACACCAAGTTAAAGAAAATGCACTTGCATACTCAGAAATGAAATGCACTTGCATAAAGAAAATAGACACACTTGCAGAAATAAACACTCGTGCAGAAGCAACCCTCACTTGCATAATTAAAACACGCTGGTGCAAGTAAACTGACACACACCCTTTGCAGAAAGAAAACTACACATCAAAGGAAAGAAATGCTACCACAATCTTCAATAAATGAACACACCCACACCTTCACACCTCAAATTCGAGTCACATGGTTTGTGAAGAAGACAAAGATCTATTAGCTACATAAAAAGATGAAATACTTCTTGGTCCAATGCTACATAAGGAAATATATATAACACACCTTATGAAAGAGGGAGAATGGGTTGGGTTGGTTGGGCCCTAGCCAACCAGTTTGTTTCCCTTTACGAAAGCTTGGAAATAAAATACACAAACAACTCATTCACATAAGATTTAAACTCAGAAATTGATAAACTGGCATAACTCAGATTAGCTTGAATGTTTGTTGCAATTATACATCAAAGCTTCGAATCTAGCCTCCAAATGATCATAGGGAAGGGGGAATATCCCCCTAAACTTGATCCAACAACATAGAAGTGTGATAACTGGTTTTTTCCTCCTCTACAGAGTTGTGGTTTGGTTTTTATATAATTTACAATTACATGATAGGCTTTGAACAAGCCTAACCGTTGCAAACAAGGTAAGGGATTGAATCCAAACTAATTCCCATTAATAGGAGACTAGAACAAACATTATCCCATTGAGAAAATGCAGATATGATACGAATTTTCCATTTCTGGGCAGATTCTGGAATTCTAGAAAAAATGGTATTTTTAACAAATTGCCTCCAAAGAACACTTTGTATCTTCTTAACCATTACAAATCTGGGAAAGTTGTTTGGAGGAAACCTAATTTGTTATGTTTAAAACAATAGCCTTTCTCATAATTTTCTGGTTCAACTCCATTGCCTCGGAAATCGTGCCTGAAGTTGACTATTTGGATACTTTTGCAAATTTGAGATCCTAAAATTCTGGAAAAACAATCTTTTTTTATAAAACTGCCTCAAAGACCCTCATGTAACTTTTATACCATTGCAAATCTTCAGAAACTATTTTGGTTTTAGATAATTTGTTATACTAGTAAAAAATCAATTTTCTTGGATTTTCGAGATTCACCTCATGCTGCACACAAATCAAGGTAAAATTTGGCAGTTTGGAAATTGTGTGGATTTTGAGCAGATTAGTTGATTTTCTTCTAGATACCCACACGCATGACTTGGGTGCAATCCAAATCATGGGAAGGTGTTAGAACATCATTGTTAACAAAAACCTTCCTCGATTTTCCCCGGAAGCGTGACGAGATGTCGAAGCTCCAAATTGGTGGCTCTCTAGTGCAGGAATGTTGTTCCTTAGTGTAGGAACAAGTCAATGAAAGATATGTGCACCTCTGACTATAAAAAAGGATCCAAAATAATTACAGATGCATGTTTATACTACTAGCTAGCATTTTCCTTAGTGGAAAGCTTGAATGATGAAGTAGCTGACATATACCTCCATTTTGGTGCAGGATCTTTATGGAGTGCAGGACTTGCATTAACAACATTAAAGGACATAAAACCTAAGAAATGCATATAGAGAAGGTATAAAATGCAAACCAAAAGTAAAACTTCTCTATTGCATCAAATAATGTATAAGAAACATAAAGGTTCATAAACTAGTAAAACAAGGGAATAAGTGAGGCATCAAATGAAAAAAAAAAGATGCATTAATACAACAATTCTGGGGCCTAACATCCTCCCATATCAATCATATTGCATGTCCTCATGCAAGAAAATCAACTGCCATATTGATGTTCCCTTGAAAAAAACCAAATTTGAAACATAAATGTTCCTGCACTCATAATGTTGTTCCTTGCTAGATTTCACTGTTCTGAGAGAAAAATTCTTTTTGGTCCATCTTTATTAATTAAGACTTATCAAAAGAAAATAAAATTTGAGGGATACCATAGGAATGCTAACGATTTAATTACTGCAAGAATAGTGTTATCATGAAATAGTCAACAATCAAAACTTCCTCAAAGCATCTCAAGAGCAATCTTAGTCAGTAGGCCTTCACTTTCAATAGCCTCATTATTATAAATAAAAGTGACATTATTTGGAAGCCAAGGCATTAAAATGGATGGAAATAGGCAAAAAATAAATATGAAAAAATGATACCTTCCTAGGATGACCATCTTACCATTACCCAAGCATATAGCTGAAGCTCCTCTTGTTCAAGCAAAGTGAATCACCTACACTAAGGGTCCCACATCCTTGAAAACCTTCATATTTATGAAAGATAAAACTCCAAAGCACATTACTAAAAGTATCTTAAATCCATTGTTATATAGATATGATATCGAGTTTAGGGAAAGACGAAAACAACCAGGTAAATCATAGTGTAAAATTAACTTTAATACCACAAGCATGGCCCCGCTGCCAGCAGACGTCTAAAGCCTCGACAGGGATGCCTTTTAACCCGACGAAATGCTTGTGTCCCATCTATTAGATATAACTTCAGAGTCAATTGAAAGAATTTACAATTTTTTAGAAGTTAATTGAAGACCATTGTCTTGGCTTGGTAACCAACTAACAACATTTCCATTCACAAGAACTAACAATAATGAACAAGTCGACTTGTACTGACACCTCTTATCTTCCAACTTTTCAATTGAAAGCCATTACCCTCGATCGGTGACCAGTAGCGGTAATGTCTTTCTCGTTAGGACCCATGACCATGGTAGGTCGGCTCGTAATGAGGCCTTCGATCCCTCAATTATCATTTAAAATGAAAGTCTGATTATAATTAAACTTAAATGGACTTATAGGTGGGTTGGTGGGGGGGGGGGGAATTTTCTCCTTAAGAGTACGGGATGGCGTGAAAAGTTTTTAATTACTAATATTTATCGATTGGTCCTTTTACCCTAAAGAATCGTTAAATAAAACATCTCGAATAATGACTGAAATATTCCCGAACTTGATCATGCTAGGGTTCTCATGAGATTTCATTAGGGTTTTATAGGAGTGGTCCACCATATTAGGCTTTTCATCAATACCTTCAAACAAACACTTGAAATGATTTCTTGGATGATAGTTTGTTAAAATGAATAGGTCAAAAGTAAGTTCTTAAGCTTATGAATGGAAAGTATTAAATATAACAATAATAAGCCCTCTAACTGACCCAATGATTAATCTCAACCAACAATTAAAGTAAATTTATAGAATATGAGGCATTAAAAGTGAATTTCTTCTGACAAGTCTTACCACAAGAGTGCTTAATTATAGAAATTCCAATAGTTGTGCCTTAAGAATTGTAGTTTCAAGAGTGTTTCTATGAAATTTTAATTCAAATGACATTTTTCTTCATTGATCTTATACTACCCTACCCTAATTTAAAGAAAGGAAGGTCTCCTTCAAGTGTAGGAGTACATCCAATGTATCCATGTGCATAACAGAATATTAAATACACTCACACTCAGTTTTAAAGAATAAACTTCAAGACATACCAGAGTATGAGAAACCGATTTCTTTGATTGATATGGTACCGAGAGTTGTTGAATGATGAGGGAATAAGGCGTGTGGATGACTGCTTGAAACCTGGATTCAATGGGATATTTATGATTCTCCAACTTGTACAATTCTTCCAAAACTTTATAATCACTCTCTGGGAGGCATAAGGGATCTGGTGAAAGATAAAAGAAAAATCCCTCAGGGTCATGCTCAAATATTTGATTTTCATATTGACAAGAATGGTGAAGGGAAATTATAGGGTTTTGAGCAACAACACTTTTAGAATAGGTTCCAATTATAGATTTCTCCTCTAATGGTTAAATTTCTTCCCGAGGTCAATGTTCTGTAGTGATAGGAGATGTTTCCAAACTCACCTCTTCCCCCAACCTTGAAGATATGTCATCATACTCAATGGGGGAATCAACAGGAAGAATAGGTGTTTTAAATTGTTGTGAAACTTGTGGGTTTGGATTAGGGTTTGGGATATGGTTGAGGCTAGGGTTTGGGTTAAGGCTTAGACTAGGCTTTGGATTTAGATTAGGATTTGGGTTAGGGTTTGGACTAGGGTTAGGTCTAGGGTTTGAACTAAGTTTAGGGTATAGATTAAGGTATGGATTAGGGCTAGGTATAGGGTTTGGGTTAAGATATGGAATAGGGTTTAGATGAGGGCTAGGGTATGGAGTAGGATAAGGGCTAGGGTATGGATTAGTGTAAGGTTGCACAGATATTTGTGACCATGGAGGAGGATAAATTGGTGGTGCATTAAGTGGAAATTGTGGTTGTTTTTGTTGTTCAAGTAATTGATCTTGCATGAAAGACTTCCCTAGGGAAGAGGCTCCAAACCATTCTTGAGGCCATGGGGATGTTTGACTTAAGGAAGAGGTCCAAGGAGAGGGACATTGTGGACATGAAGTAGGATATTCAATTTGAAGAGGACTAAAATTTTTCCATGGAATTGCATGATTCTAAATCTGTTGAGAAACTTTCTCAGGAGAATAAGCATTAATACAAGTATTGAATGATGACGGGCTTTGAGTTATAACTGGTGGCTCATTTGATTCCTTAGTTGATTTCTTGATTACCTTTAGTAATATTGGTAGTGATGGGTAATGTTATGTTGCATGAGCCTCTTCACAAATTTTGCACACTTTTAGGCTACTAAGTGGACACTTTCCAAGGAAGTATTTCTTTCTACAGTTGGTGTGAAAGACCAACAATGTTTCTTCATCCTTCTTTTGTTCTTCTTGAAAATCATCCAATTTTGAAATCAAAGATTTAATAATATTAAATTTATGTTCAAGAAAATTATTACATTCTGCACTTGTGAGTTCTTCATTGGATTATTTATATGTCTCTACAGCAGCATCAAAACTCCTCATTGAATGATTCCTCAAAGTACCATTTTCCTATTCTCAACAAGCCAACTGGTATATTTTGTTATCACATGGATTAGTATATATAGGGGGGTTCTTACAGTACCTAGGAAATGAAAATCCTTTTTTTCTAAAACTAAGATATGTAGCAAATAAATAAATTCAAAGAACAAAAACTTGAAAGAGAAACTAGGTGAAAAGAAAACCAAACTACAACAAGTTGCCAAGGTCAATCCCCTAAGCACCTCCCTGACAACGACGCCAAAATGTTGGGCATAATAAATAACCTAACATTTAATTGTCAATCCGGGAGTTCGTAAACTTAGAGGTGCAGCACTAGAAATGTCAGAGAAGGACTTCAACAACCTGCACTAGTTAATACAATGACACCACACCATTCTAGAAATAGGATTCACTCAAGAAAAATACTTGTGACAAACTTTGACAGAAAAATTAAAGCATGCCTTGAAAATGATGCTAGAAAATGAAATATGTTCCTGTAAACAAGATTCCAGTGCTTTAAAAAGAAAAGAAGGGTTGATCTTCTATTATACTTATAAATCCATGTCCTTTACTAAAGATATCTCATTCTTGTACTAGAGAAACCAGGTGCCTGTACCGAAATGAGTCTCGTTCCAACACTAGAACTTAATGAAAGGAACTTGAATATGCAGAAACAATTTTGGTAAATAAAGGAAATAAAGAAAATCTTTTGTGACTGAGTATCAATGCAGTTATGAGACAACAAAATAATCAAACTTTTAGGTACATTTGTCTCTAGTACAAATTTTCCTTCCTGGACTGAATCTACGTTCTTGCACCACAACAACGTTCCTATACTAGAATAGAGTTCCTGCACTGGAATGATATTCTTATACTGAAATGTTGTTCCTGCACCAGAAGTGTCTTCTGTTTCTACACTGAATATTTCGACTTAGTATTAGAATTTCGAGTTCTTGTACTAGGGTATCGATTCCTGTACCGAGATAGAGATTCCTGTACTAAGAAATCAATATTCTTCTACTGAGCATTTTGGTTTTCATACAAGAATGTTGGGTTCCTGTACTAGGGTACTTTGTTCCTGTACTAGGGTATCGATTCATGTACTGAGATAGAGATTCATGTACTGGTTTTCTCCTCCTCTACAGAGCCATGGTTTGGTTTTTATATAATGTACAATTACATGATAGGCTTTGAACAAGCCAAGCCTTTGCAAACAAGGTGAGGGATTGAATCCAAACTAATTCCCATTAATAGGAGACTAGTACAAACATTGTCCCATTGATAAAATGCAAATCTGATACGAATTTTCCATTTCTGGGCATATTCTGAAATTCTTGAAAAAATGGTATTTTTAACAAACTGTCTCCAAAGAACACTTTGTATCTTCTTAACCATTACGAATTTGGGAAATTTGTTTGGAGGAAACCTAATTTGTTATGTTGAAAACAATAAAATTTCTCATAATTTTTTTGTTCGGCTCCATTTCCTGGGAAATCGTGCCCGAATTTGACTGTTTGGATACTTTTGCAAATCTGAGATCCTAAAATTTTGGAAAAGGTCCTTTTTTTTTATTTTTTTTATAAAATTGTCTCAAAGACACTCATGTAACTTTTAGACCATTGTGAATCTTGGGAAATGGTTTTGGTTCTAGATAATTTATTATACTTTTAAAAGAATAATTTGTTCGGATTTTCAAGATTCGCCTCCAACTACATGCAAATCAAGGTCAAACTTGGTAGTTTGGAACTGTGTAGATTTTGAGCAAATGTGTTGATTTGCTTCTAGAGACCCACACGTGCGACCTGGGTGCAATCCAACTCATGGGAAGGTGTTAGAACATCATTTTTAACAAAAACCTTCCTTGGGTTTCCCCAGAAGCGTGCTGAGATGTTGAAGCTCCAAATTGGTGGCTCTTAAGTGCAAGGATGTTGCTCCTTAGTGCAGGAACAGGTCAATGAAAGATACAAGCACATATGATTGTCAAAAAGGATCCAAAATAATTCTAGATGTGTGTTTATACTACTAGTTGGAATTTTCCTCCATGGAAAGCTTGAATGATGAAGTAGCTGACATATACCTCCATTTTGGTGCAGGATCTCTATGGAGTACATGACCTGCATTAACAACATTAACGAACAACAAACCTAAGAAATGCAGATAGAGAATGTATAAAATGCAAACCAAATGTAAAACTTCTCTATTGCATCAAAAGAATGTATAAGTGCAACACAAAGGTTCATAAACTAGTAAAACAAGGGAATAAGTGAGGCATCAAATGAAAAAAGAGATACATTAGATACAACAATTCAGGGCCTAACAGGGAGCTTCCCAGAGCCAAACTGCAATAAATGGACTTACTCCCTATAGTAATATTCTCATGTTTTTTTGTAGCTTTGGAAAGTTAACTCACTTTCATATTCCAAAGACCTACAACTTGATCTAATGTAGGTGGAAAAGAGCCCTAAAATAATAAAAATTTCTAAATTAATTTTATTAGTGTTGTTTTTAAAATTGTTACTTACTCAAAGGGTAAATGGATGTGAAACTGATGGTGTTATGACTTGACGCAAAAACATAATGCAATCAAACATGAAATTGTAATCTTTTCTTCTCAATGAATTTCTAACTGAGGTAAGGAGAGAGTCTTTTCAAATTTTCAATGAAAATTCAAAAACTCTTAATTTCCCATTATGTCCCTTTTCACGAATGCAAATCTTCAGTTTTGAATGACCCAAATACATAAATTAACCTTTAAATTTTCAATTCACCCAATAACTCAAAAATCATGAAACTTTCTTTTGACATACAATCACTCAAAAAATTCCAAAATGCATGAGGAAACCAATCAAAACTTAAAATGAATTTCTTCCAATGAATGTTATGAATTTAATGTTGTCAAGAGTACAATTCAGAAACACTGAAAGAAGAATGTTTTTTCGTTTCAAGTTCAACAAAATAAGCACTTTCATAAAAGATACTCATTCTTGAATATCATTGTTTTTCATTAATGAAACAAACTTTCACAAAAGAGTAAAATAAACACAATATATGATTTGTTCGAAAGAACAAAGATAGGAGGACAAAAAACGAAGACCAACTGATCCTTCTTTTGATAGATCTACAACACATCAGATGAAGCTTTTACCCTAATTCGTGAAAACAAGAAATTTTCAAGAAGACTCTTTCACAACACTCAACTAAACTGACAAACACTTTCTGAAGGTGTAAATAAATGTAATCAAGCACAAAAAACAAAAGTTCATGGACTAAGTGAAGGGAAAACTCAAATTTTAAAAAATTCTAGGTATGTGTGCAGGTAATAGTTCAATCCAATGCACATACACAATGTTGCTAAAGGTAAAGTGCATAGAAATATTCCCTATGCCTAAAGATAAAGTGCGCACCTTAGGAAAATTTTAGAAAAAATAAAAATAAGCCAAAAAAATCATAAAACCTAGACTATCAATATTTTTCAGACACTCAGAGAGGGCTATGATCAAAGGATCAAAAGTCAAAATAAGGAGATGATGGAGAACGAGATGTTCCCCAAAAAAGTAGCCAGTTTGTTAGGGGGACTAATCCTTCTTGGGAACAAGATGGATCTCCCTAGATCTCAAACAAAATCTAGTAACAAACAAGAAAATAATTGCTACCTTTTTTTAGCTTACAATTGATTGAAACAAGTAATATGCGAGGAATCACTTATCGATTTAATAAAGTCCCTGTTGAGTTCCTTTTAGTACGTTCCACAATTGTCTTCTCCTCGAAGCTTTAGAGATCATTCCAGTGCTTTCCATAGCTTCTCCATGATGTCCCAAAGGAGATTTACATAGACAGAAACACACGAAGGATCAAAGCATCTAGTATATAGAAATAAAGATAAATGAAGTTTTTAACTCAGCATACATCATAAATTGAATCAGTAACCAATCATAACTATGTGAGTGATAAAGGAATATCACAAACAATATCAAAATAGACATGATTAGGAAAGAATAGATTCATTTTATTGAATAAAAGGAGAACAAACTTACAACCTCATTGCCTTGATTTTACAAGCCTCTTCACACAATCTCCAACCTTCTCCTTGGATGAAAATCCTTCTAGCCCTATTTCTGCAGCATAAGCCTACTTTCAATGGTCCTCCCCAATCCTTTGTTGCGTGTTTGATTTATAGGCCAAGAGGAGGAGGTTTGGGATCCTCTTCCTAAGGGATAAGATCCACAAATGGTGGGATTGGGGATCCAAAAAGAGAGGGAAGTAGCTCAATGATGGGAGGGATCAGGCTTGAGTAAGCATCAACTCGAAGTTGTTAGTCGGGAAAGAATCAACTAACAAAGTAGGGGGATGCTTCGGAACACTTTGATGGATAGCAAAAGATCCAAAATGATGGTCATTTTCCTAATGTAACAAAATTACGTGTAACAATTTGGAAATCATATTTCATTTTTTGACATGATGGATATCTTGGTCCCATAAAGAAGACTAGCACATTGATTCTTATATATGGTAGCTTGATACTATTGATAATGCTTGTTATAATCATGGTAACCATGATGATAGAACTGTAACAATAAGATTGATATTCATATTGACCTTCATTAGCTTAATAATTATGACATATGGTAAAATCAGATGCCCTGACATGATGGTTAATGATAAAGAAGTTACATAGCGATTATAATCTTTTAAGTATGATGATAAACCTGTCAACGTCCCTAATCATATGACTCTAACCCTTGATGAAAATTTGATGTCATGTTCATATGAGATGATGAAGTAGTTGATACTGACATGTTATGACCATGACAAATATGTGTTAGAACCTGATATAGTTTGATTTTATAATCTAACATTTTTATTGATACATGGAAATATTATAGATAGGTTGATGACTTGAATAATAATGGTTGGAGGGGATTCTCATCAAGAGGGAGAAACTCTTCATAAAATCCCTACACATATTGTCATTTTCATTAAATGTGTATAATTTTATTTACTATTGAAGTATGATTTATGGACATGAATAGACAAATAGCTGATATTGTCAATCTGCAGCAAGTTCTAGTCTGAGAAGAGAGGGTTTCCCTTAGTTCAAGCCCCAACTTCACTTATCAGTGTGGTTATAGGCCTCCAACCACACAAAATAAATCTCATGGGTGTGGTTATGCATGTAGGCCACAAAACTGAAGCTTTATGCATAAAATCAGGAATGTAGTAGGAGTATGACAATCCTACAGATATGGAGAAGACATGAGAATGTCCATTGAGCAAGGAAGTTTGAATGTTTGACTTACTATAGAGAATGTAAACATGTCAATTAAAATTTTGTGTGAAGAGGACCATAATATGCATATTAGTATGTTGTTTTGATTTGATCATTGAAGTTAGTATATGACAATATTTGATAACAATTGCAAGGGTTTGACAAGATTTGGCTTATTGGCTTGAATTAGTGAGCATATTGGCTTGGATGATAGATGATTCTTTAGAACTTTGACATGATGCTTGATGGTTAATAGACATATTTTGGCTTATGGATTGTTTGAATTCACAATGATAACAAGTTATATTGTTTTATCTAATTTTGTACTTGATAACTGATGATTTACCTTGATGACAATGTTATGTGGGCATAGTGACTTTTAGTACTTAATGTTGGTATTGGATTCATTGGCTTTGACACATTGATTGAAGTATAAAAAATTGTGATTCAGTATGTAGTATTCTCACAATGGATGGATGGAACTTATATGACTTATTCTTGTGTTGATGTATGTATGGTTGAGCATATCGGTTTGGTCAAGTGTTATGTTTATAGAAAGCATTATAGGAAGCAAGCTCCCCGAGCCTGATGACGAGGCTCTAATAAGAGGGAGTTGGAATTTGAAGCTCAAAATGACATGATGAATTAATTTCTAAAATTCTATATCATGAAGATATTGAAGAGTTCTTGGAAAGTGGAAATGCAAATCCTTGGACACTCCAATTGAGCTTCAAGAAGTTATGAAGAGATATTGTTGAACCTCACTTGGCGACCAATCATTGATTGAACCATTGATGTTTCATTTGAACACTCATCCATATATTTATATGTTTTGAATCCGAGTTAATTCATGACTGAGCCACTTCATACACATTGATTTGTCTCTGAGCACTCTTCAATATTTTTGCATGGGACGATTGGTTTTTGGTCTAAGATATTTTCCCTATGATATGTGATTGCATGGATGTACTGATGTTGCTTGGGATCATTATTGATAAGATGAGAACATCTAGGTGTTGCCTTAGTATGATATTTGCCATGATAATTTGATGAAAAGTTAATAGCATTGAGCACGGTCGAGATTGAGTACAATAATGCTAGCATGGCTAGCTATGAGTTGGGTTGAAGAATCTCTTTGGAGAGTTATTTAAATAGTTTTTGGATATAACAGGGATACATTGCGATAATAATGAGTGGGATTTGATTGGCATAGAATCATGTATATAGATGGGACTGAGATATATCCATCTTATGTTTTTGTATGAAACAAGATTAGGATTTTGGTTTCCGCCTACATAAGAGGGAGGATGAATAAGGTATCTTTTTTGTGATATATATTTGTTCTAATATAATATTTGATTTGATTTCATGTATGAATAGGAGACTATTGCTATTGAGACATGATGATTGAACTCTTCAGTGAGTTGTTCAAGTTGATTGTAACCACCATAGTGAAAATTCCATGTAATAAAAGTTAAAAACAATAACCACAGCTGCTGGGACACTTATTCCGAGCTGAATGTTGGGCAAGACATCCTCGGGGGTGTTCATTTGGTTATTTATGGCTAAGGAAATTGGCAAAGGCAATGGCTAAGGCTTTGGAAAGGAAAAATGGCATTTTTGACACATTTATTTATGAAAATAATGGAAATTAGGTAAAAAGGGAGGTGAAAGGTCACAGGTTGCATGTGAGGAGGGAAATGAAGGAAAATAATGGAAAATGAAGAAAATAGAGGCCTCATTCATAAAAAGGATTATGAGGATCAGTTGGTAACCTTTTTTTCAATTGATTTTTGGAGCTCTCTCATTATTCTCTCTCTCTCTCTCTCTCTCTCTACTCTTGGAAGCTTAGAGTTTTCTTAGAGAATTTTGGTATTGGAGCAAGAAAGGTAAAGAAGGCAAGAGGAAGCAAAGATCAAGCAGGGAAAGGAAAGATCAAGCAACTATAGTAGGCTTCGTTGTATGTATCAACTTGCATACGTATTTTCCTTGTGAGATTTTTCATGCATGGCATTACATGTGGTTCCTTTCTATCATGGCATGGGTTTTTCCAAGTGTAATGGTGTTTTCACCCTAGCCTTGCCATTTCCAGATAACCATGGTGTGATGGGTTTCTCATGTTTTAGTTTATTTGGATTGCCGACAAGTTTGAAGTTGATTGAGGTGGATCTCTGAAATGATAGAACACATGGCCTAGTAACCCTTGAGCCAAAATGTGGGTTACAGTAAAGCTATATTTTGTGTTGACGAGATGGCCGAGGAATCCTTGTCGGTGAGTGGAAGAATATACGTTAAAGCCAAGAGGTGGTTTTCTCTCCGTTGGGCCTAGTAATACCGGGTTTGGGATATGTGGTAAATCCTAAAGTATGGGTCTCAGTTTAGGGCCTAGTGATCTGGGTTTGGATTGTGGTAAATCCTAAGAGAATAGGAGATAGGAAAATTCCTCATGGTGTAGGTGGATAAATTTGGTGGCATCCATGCTTGTTTGGCCTAGTGATCAAGTGGAGATCACGGCAAAACATGTTATAATGTGTTCATTATGTTGGCCTAGGGATCTAAGATGGATTATGGTAAAGCCTAGTTTTTGTTGATGAGGGTGAGGCAATTTGGCCTCAGTATGCCCTGGTTTATTCTTTTGATTGAGTCCCACTTTCATGCTTGGAATATGGCACGAGGGTGAATGGATGAAGAGAGATTTGGATCAACCATTCTATAGTCGGGTGGAACGTGGTAGTCCCATCTCCGATTGGTTTATTGCATTCATTAATGTGAAATTCATTCCCTTGATTTTCATGTATAAATATATTGATGTATATGTGGATTTTGATGGCTGATATGTTTTTGGTAATTTTAATCCTATTATGCTGGTTATATGCATATTTTATGACAACAACTATGTATGGATCTCAACATGTTCTTACATGTAAATGCATGGATAGTGTATCTGTGGCCTAATAGATGATAATGAAGAAAATGACATGAGGGAACAATGGTTCATAGCGATTCTCAGATAAGTATGAGATCCCTACACTCAGTTATGATATTTACACCTGCACGTTACATGTTGATGATATGTTTGATGAAATGTTTGGCATGGCTAGTAGGGGTTTGGTTATGGTCTTGTTTAGCTTATTTCTTTTGCATCATTGTTTCCCTATATTTTTAATGATTTCAAGCTATCACTCCATTTTGGGCAGTGGCCTCAGCTCTGAGCCTGAAAAGGTGGCTTAAATCCTGGGGTCGTTGGCACAAAACTGTAAATTTTCGTCCCTGGTCACTGGCAAGCAAGCTTGTGATAGCGACTTTAGGTTTTTGGTCTCTCCCTTGCCCATAGAATGAGAGAAATTATGGCCTACAAGATCCATAACAACAATGGGACCTAGGGACAGGGTGTCTGAGTGGTCGATTTGTCTCCTGAGGGTTTTGTTGATGATGCTGGATGATTCTGCGTGATGTTTCTGTTGATTCCACTTCCTTAAAGTCACATAGGAGGTCGAATATGATCATAGTAGCCTCTCATCCCATGTTTACCTAATTGACAAGGTTACTTGGGTGGATGTGGGAGGAGAGTGTTAAATCAATTCGAGATATGAGCATGATGATATGTTTCTAAACATAGATCAGGATTGATTGAGAACATTGAGCCATCTCTTCCCCCTTGTCTGAGCTCCTAGGGTGAGGAATTGAGATAGAGGGCTCCTAAAGTTAAGGGATCCATAGAAAATAGGGTCATAGATGTTTCTCCCCTGTATGTCACCCATAGGGTATGTGTGATCCTTGTTTGTTTTGACAAGTTGAGTATCTCCCACTATATTGGTCTATGCATAGTATACCCCAGTTGCCATCATACCCACAAGCTTGGATTATTGGGATTGTCCCTCCCCGTCTAGCTAATGGGTTGAGGATGCTTGGGGGTGTTTGATCCTTACCTTTGGTAAGTCGAGTATCTCACCCAAGCTCAGATTATGATGCAGGTGTTCTACCACATGAATATTGAGTGTCGTTGTTAGGAAGATCAGTGGGAAATAGGATGGGTTGAGATGTGTTCCCCTATATCACCTATTGCTCAATATGGGGTTGAATATGATTTACTCCTCCATGAGATTCCATGTTGAGATGTGCTCCCCGATGTGATTTTTGGGTTGAGATATGCTCCCATATGCAGTTATGGGTTGAGACTAAGCTCCCCGATGTGGTTTTAGGTTAAGATGTGCTCCCTGATATTGTTTCAGATTGAGATGTTATCTCTGAAATTATAGAGGGTGGTAGATTAGGCTCCCCTCTGGTGTCAAATTCTTCTTCTTTTAGATTCTATAATGTTCAATATATGAGCAAATACAATCAAGAGATAAGTATAGATGAGAAGATATGAACACTGATGACATTTGATGACGAGATACTTGAGATTAGATATGATCCGATGATAGGATTCTTGCGATGGTTACATGATGTAGTTCAAATTTCTCCCTAACTGAGAGGGAGTGTCAATTTGGTAGCTCAGTGACAAATTTCAACCATGGGATGAGATTCCTCTTTTCGAGAGGACGGATTTTGACTACTGAAGCGCTCAATTTGGATCAAGGAAAATGTATTTTTGAATTAGAGGCCACATGTGCAAATTTGATTAGGTCATCCCTAAAGAAAATTGCCCCCCCTTGGAAGGCTATAAATACAAGTGACCTCAACCACATTTGGAAAATAATCTTAGATCATTCTTCTATTTCTATTTCTTGTTTTTGGCTTGCACAGATCTGAGGTAGGTCCGCAGAGAAATGGGTTCGTGTGAAGGTGAAATTGCAGATTTTGAAGCTTGCATCTCTATTTTAGGGTTTTTGGGTCTCAACTACATGCATGTCACAAAGAAATATCGATTGTAATTGCATGTAGATAGGCTAATCCATGTGGTTTAAGCCTCTCAGCCACATGCACATCACATCATCCATGTGGTTGGTACCGAGGGTTTGGTTTTTCAGTTGACCATAAATTTTGCGCATTGACTGCAGGGTTCAGTAGTTGACTACAAACAATGACAATTGATTATAGGCTTTTAGGATTTTGATTATTGGCATTGTTGGGTTCATATCATGATATTGTTTTTTTTTTTTTGGATATTTGTGTAGATGAATATATGGATCATTGTACTCTCTTTTGTTGAATCATTCAATGACAATCTATTAAGAAGAAGAATTTGAAAGGGTTTTCCCCATAGTAAATTTTACCCTATTCTCTGACCAATCTTGGTGTCTCTATGTGTGAATGATTTTCTTCCATTGTTTCTTTAAGTTTCGCTTCATTGATGATGATGTTGTTCTTTTTATATAATTGCATATGTTGTTGAATAATAAATCTGAATAATGATATGATGTTATGGGGTGAATTTAATGTGTAAATGAAGAAATAAAATTATCTAAAACAAAGGACAACTAGCCCTAAGAAAATTAACACTAAATGGCGACCTAACCAAGAATCATCTCAATCAAAGTGGCCTCGAAGAATTCATAGCCCATAAATCTACTTCTACCATGAATTTGGAGTGAATCTGAGCAAGGAAGTTCTCGAAAGCAAACTACTACATGATTGCTATAAGATTGTTGTTTCTCGAGTAAATTCCAAAAAAAAATCGAATGAAAATGATATTAGGTGAAATTTTTTATTAAGTAGGATATCCTAAGACTCCAATCCAAGTAGATTGACTCAAAATTACCCTTGTTAACGTGTTCTAAAAATTAGAAAAAAATTCTAATATAAAAATAAGAAATTATGGCATTAGTGAGCTAGTTAACCTACCAAATTCCTAACCTGACTAAGTGAAAACGATATGGGGTAAATTTTTTATTAACAAGAATGTTTTTAGGACTCATTCCAAGTGGAACCAACTCAAAAGAGCTTCGTAAACACGTGATAAAATTCAACAGAAATTTCTATTAAAAACCAGAAATTTCAGAGCAATGAACTAATGAAATGATTTAAGTACCAAAATGCCTAAGCTAATCAAGTTCAAATGTTGTGGGGTAATTTTTTTAATAAATTGGATATTTTAAATCTCCAATCCAAGTGGAATCAACTTAAAATGATCTCATTAACATGTGCTTAAATTTAACATAAAATTACTACTATTTTGTTATAAGATACTTCCAGAAATTCTAGAATTGTGAACTAATAAACCAATCCAAGTAGCTCAATGTGTAGGAATTTACAAGGTAAGTTCCTCAGATAGAACACCAAAGGACACTGCTCACAAACAGATCACAAATCAATACAACAGTATTCTTGACATGGTTAAAACCCGATTGGTCCATGTTCTCTATTTAAAGAGCATGGAGGGTCATTTGTAAGGTGATCGTTCGTGAGAGAAGCTTATGTAAAGTTTCTTTATTTTATTAATAAATTACCTGAAGTGGTCGCGTTGGCTCAGGCTATGGATTGTTTCCTTCTTTGAGGGTTTTAACCACGTCAAGAATACTGGTGTATTAATATGTGATATGTTTGTGAGTGGTGTCCTTTGGTGTTCTATCTGAGGAACTTACCTTGTACATTCCTACATGGTATCAAAGCTATTTGAGGGCTACATCCATTGGTGATCCAAATCTGAAGCCGGTACAACTGCATCCGGTTGTCGTTTCCTAGATCTACTGTTTCTAACTTCTTTCGGGCTGAGAGGACTGCTCTATTGTGTTAGGAGAATCTGTTCCAGTGAGGAACCCCTTTCATTTCACGCAAAAAGGTTTCATGTAGCCCTAGCTACGTCATTTTTAAGATTTGGAGGTATAGAGTCTTTATTTGCAGTTTTATTTATTCATCTCTTTGTTTATTTCGATTTATTTAGCTCTTTGTTTTTTATTACTGGATCTATACCTTTCATTTATGCGTATTCTCTTTGCCCTGCAACTCTGTGCGATCTAGGCAAACTAAAAACAAAAGGGAAATATTTTTCTCATGCGTATGCTCTTTTCTGTTGTGCCTCAGTGTGATCTCGAAAAATTAGAAACATTGAGTAAAATATTTAGTTTCCAGCGAAAGCTAACTTCAAGCCATAAGGTTTGATTTTTTTTTGCATGTCCGTGTTGGGGTGTGTGTTTTTTTGTTTTGTAGGTAAAATGAGTTTTTTCAAGCGAGCATGTACTCTAAAGCTTGATTGACTAAAAAAGATAAAAATAAAAAGACCCCCTTCTTTAGAAAAAAACATCTTTCTCTTTTCCAAAAATTACTAGTTTTTTAATCTAGCTCACTTGGTCCAAAGTTACTTTATGAGAATAGAGGTTTTGGGTTCAAGTTTTCTTTTTGTTGAGTTACTTTTTCAAAAAGCACATGTAACTTATGTTTTAAAGTTACTTTATGTAAAAGTGTTCTCACCCATTATAAAAAATGAGTCACTTATAATTCTAAAGTCTCTCGATCTTTTATTTAAGTTACAATTTAGTGGGTAGCTCATAAAGTACCATTGTAAAAGTGACTTTCACTTATTTATAAAAGTGGGTCAAATTCTTTGTTTTAAAGTGAGCTAATTAGATTAAGTTTGGAAAGAGGGGGGATTTTTTATAAAAATATAACATTATCATTCATTTATGCACATTCACGTACTTCGTCGGCATCTTCGACAACTTTTCTTCAAAAAACCATAACTTCTTCATCCAGAAGTTGTTTTAAGAGCCGTTTAAAAAAAAAAAAAAATCCCTTTTTCCAAAAATTACTAACGTTTTAATCTAGCTCACTTGGTTCAAAGTTACTTTATGAGAGTAGAGGTCTTGGATTCAAGTCTTTCTTTTTGTTGAGTTAGTTTTTCAAAAAACACATGTAACTTATGTTTTAAAGTTACTTTATATAAAAATGTTCTCACCCATTATAAAAAGTGAGTCACTTATAATTCTAAAGGCTTTTTATCTTTTATTTAAGTTACAATTTAGTGAGTAGCTAATAAAATATCATTGTAAAAGTGACTTTCACTTATTTATAAAAGTGGGTCACATAATTTTTTTTTTTAAAGTGAGTTAATTAGATTAAGTTTGGAAAGAGGGGGGATTTTTTTTAAATATAACATTATCATTCACTTCCACACATTCACGTACTTTGTTGGCATATTCAACAACTTTTCTTCAAAAATCCATAACTTCTTCATCCATAAGCCATTTTCAGAATCATTTTTTTAATCGGCCTAATTTTTCAAGATCGTTCCATTGGAACACTTAGTTTCAGCATCTACAACTTTAGCTTCTGTTAAAATGGAAAGTTCATGCCAAGTTATTCTTGATAGCACCAACTACTTCCAATGGTTATCCTACATTGTGGATTTACTTAGAAGTAAAGGTCTTTATAAAATAGCCTCAGGCCAAGAATCTAAATCTAAAGATGAATAAAAGGCAGCTAAATGGGAAAATAGGCAAGATCAAGCACGTGGGTTGATAGGGATGTTTATTTCTCCAGACCTTAGATTTCATATCGCAGAACTTGATACCCCTGATTAAGTAAGGAAACAACTCAACAAAGTTTTTGGAATTAAAAATGAAATTAGAGCCCATTAACTCGAAATGAGTTGCTTATGTTGGACCCCAATATACGTTTTTCCAAGTTTAAGACCCTTAGACTTCTCTTGGAAGATTTCAAGGTTAAGAAAGAAGATGGTAGCCTTATTTATTCCATTCTTACTAAGTTAGGACCAGCCTACTCTCTGTTTGTTTCCACCTTCCATTCTACTAGAGAAGCCTTTATTTCTCAAGGACAAGCCTACAAGTCCCCCTCTTTTGATGCCTTTTGTGATTCTTTAATAAGAGAACAAGAAAAACTCTTACATCTTGGTCTTCTTAATCTTGGAAACTCTTCTAAGAAATCCTTAGCCGCCCAGTAGAAACCAAGTTCAAAGAATCCTCAGAAGCAGCATCCTAAAAAGAATGGTCCTAAACAAACCAAGGGTCCTAAGCACTTTTAATCTCAAAATGAAAAATCAATTCAACAAAATGATAATTAAAATAAAAATAAAGAGAAGAAGATTGATAGACATTGCAACTTTTATAATCGAGATGGCCACTTAGAATCCAAATGCTTTAAGAAGATGAAAGCTTTGGAAGTAGCAATGAAGAAGTATAACATCCATTTGGAGCACTCTTCAACTTCAACTTCAACTTTATCTTCAGGAATTACACTTTCTGCATGTAGTTTTCAAGCATCTCGGTCTATCTATAAACTAAATGTATCTTCTTCTTCTCATTCTGATGAGTGGCTCATTGATTCTGGAGCTTCTTATCACATGGCCAAAAACAAAGCCATGCTTTCTTCTTTAAATGATTGTAACACCCAAAAATATATATGTTAGTGATGATAGATCTCTTAGTGTTGTAGGGACTGGAACTATTCATATAGACAATGGTCAATTTAATGATGTATTATGTGTTCCAACCTTATCCTGCAACCTTCTATCTGTATATCAGATAACTCATTCAGGTGAAGGTAAAATCATTGAATTTTCACCTCATGATGTTGTAATTAAGGACCTAAGAGATCCTAGACAGATTTTAGCTACTGGCATTGCTGATGATTCTACAAGGTTGTATAAGTTTCACAACTTTGGGTCATCAAATCTTCCCTCGGTATTTGTTGCTCATAATGATGAAGTGAGAAAACTTTGGCATGAACAATTTGGTCACTTCAACTATCACTCCCTTCAAAATCTATGTAAAGAAAATATGGTGGCAGGTCTTCCTATGGTATCTTGCAAAGATAGTGTTTGTTTCGAATGTGTACTCGGAAAACATCATCGAGATAGTTTTGAAAACTGTGCCTCTTGGCACACCTCAGCCCCTTTATAGCTTGTGCATAGTGATTTATGTGGTCCACTTTCAGTTGTTTCATTCTCTAGCTACAATTATTTCTTAACTTTCATTGATGATTTCTCCAGACGCACTTGGGTATACTTTTTAAAACTCAAGAGTGAAGTATTTAACATGTTCTTGGCCTTTAAGGCCTTTGTTGAGAAACAATTTGGAAATCAAATTCTTAAGCTAAGATCTAGTAATGACAGAGAATATGTTAACAACAAATTCATCAACTTTTGCACTGTGCATGGAATTCAAATGCAACATACTGTTCCATATACTCCACAACAAAATGGTGTAGTTGAAAGGAAGAATCGCACCTTAAAGGAAATGGCTAATTGTATGCTTCAACCTAAAGGACTTAGTCTTAATTTTTGGGCAGAAGCAGTTAACTGTGAAAATTACATAGTAAATCGCACTCCTACTAAGGTTTTAAAGAATATCACTCCAAAAGAAGCATGGAGCTCAATTAAACCATATGTAAATCACTTTAATGTTTTTGGAAGTGAAGCATGAGCCCATATTCCCGATGAGAAACATAAAGCCTTAGAACCTAAGAGTGAAAAATGTATTTTTGTTGGATGTTTTGAAGATGTCAAAGGATATAGACTTATGTCACCTAAATCCAAAAAATTTATCATTAGAAAAGATGTAAAGTTTGCTGAAAATATATCAGCCTAGGAGCCTAGTTCAGCGGATGTGCCACCTCTCTCTATCCCTTCTACTTCTAAAAATATTTCTTCTTCAGGTGATGATAGTGAGGATGACAATCCTCCCCCACCTTTTCGAGATCCTCCTTTAGCTCCTCATCGTCCAAAATGGGTCCGTGCTACTCGATGTAGCAGGTTCTCTTGCAAGTGATCCTATAGATCAATGAACATTCTCAATTCGATAGAGCCTCTTATTTATTGGTTCAAGCTTCAACGAATTATGATCCTGACACCTTTGTAGAAGCTTCAGGCCATCCAAATTAGGACGTAGATATGAATGAATAATATCTTTCATTATTGGCGAATGATACATGGGATCTTATTCCTCTTCCAAAGGAAGAAAACTTGTTAAATGTAAATGGGTTTATAGAACCAAGTTTGGACCAGACGGAAAAGTTGATAAACATAAAGCTCGTCTTGTTGCTAAGGGATTTTCACAAGTTGAAGGCATTGACTAAACCAAAACCTTCTCCCTTGTTGTCAAAATGAACTCTATCTACCTTGTTCTTTCCCTTGGTGCCTCTTTCAAATGGGAAGTCCATCAGATGGATGTTAAATCTGCCTTCTTGCATGGGGACTTGCATGAAGAAATCTATATGGAACAACCTCCTGGCTTTATACAAATAGACTCCAGCCTTGTATGTCAGCTTAATAAATCCCTTTATGGTCTCAAGCAAGCCCCTCGGGCTTGGTATGCCAAAATGGATAGATTTCTTTTAGATATTGGCTTTTCTAGGTGTCACTCTACCAATATTGTCTACACCAAGAAAGTAGGTAAGTCTCTTATCATTATTTTTTCTTTATGTTGATGATCTTATCCTTACTGGTAATGATCCCAACCTTATAAATCATGTGAAGTTCAACCTTAAAAAACAGTTTGAAATGACAGACTTAGGACACTTGCATTATTTTCTTGGTCTTCAAGTCTTGTAAAGGTATTTCCCTTTCCCAGTCCAAGTATGCATGTGATCTTCTATGCCACTTTCACATGGAAGACTATAAGCCAACCCCTTATCCCTTTCAGTTGGAGAGAAAATTTCAGTCACTTGTACTTCCCCTGAAGTTGATGCTACCTTATATCGTCAGCTTGTAGGAAAACTTTTGTATCTGACCCATACCCATCCTAACTTTTTCTTTGTTGTTGGCCTTATTGCTCAGTTTATGCCAAACCCACATGAAATTCATTGGAAAGCAGCTAAAAGAATACTTCATTATGTTCAAGGTATAGTTCAGTTTGGGGTTCATTACAGTGCAGAAGCATCTCCTTTATTGGTTGTTTTCACTGATTCCGATTGGGTTGGTGATGCTGATGATCGAAAGTCTACTATAGGTTAGGACCTATTACATGGGCTTGCAAGAAACAAAGTGCCATTTCTATTTCTTCAGCAGAAGTAGAGTATCGTAGCACAGTAGAAGCTAGTAAGGAAGCCCTGTGGCTTTATCAGATCTTGTTAGATTTTGGCCTTCAACAACAACATCCGACTACGCTTTGGTGTGATAATCAAAGTGCCATTCAACTATGCAAAGATCCAGTCCAACATCAGCGAAGAAAACACATTGAACTACACATTCACTTCATCAAAAAGCTCATTCATGACCATGTTCTTGAAGTGCAATGTTGTTCAACCGATAATCAAGTTGCAGACATCTTTACAAAGGCTCTCACAGAGGCGAATTTTACTAAACTTCGATTTATGTTTTGAGTTCAAGAAGTTGTCACTAAGGGGGGATAGGATCTAACGCCTCCTTCCTTCTCCTATCGTGTCATATTTGTACATCCTTCAATCCTATCCCAAGTTGTTCTTAAGGGGGGATGTTAGGATATTCCAACACATAGGGAATAGTTAAGTATAACTTGGTCTAGTGTAGAGTTAGGTAAAGTGTGTTTCTTTACTATGTACTTTTGTAACTTACAATCTGATGGTCACAATATGTTCTAGACATGAAGTGATCCAACAGTTCATTCTCTCGATATTACTGACAATTGATCTGTGGCTTAAAACCTAATTGGTCCATGATCTCTATTTAAAGAGCATGGAGGGTCATTTGTAAGGTGAACATTCATGAGAGAAGCTTATGTAAATTTTCTTTCTTTTATTAATAAATTTTCTGAAGTGGCCGCATTGGCTCAGGCCATGGATTGTTTCCCTCTTTGAGGGTTTTAACCGCGTCAAGAATATCAATGTATTGATCTGTGATCTATTTGTGAGTGGTGTCCTTTGGTATTCTATCTGAAGAACTTACCCTATAAATTCCTACACAATGATGAATATGAATTTGAAAAGTTGTTCTAAGGATGGATGATACTTTTAAATGTATAAATTATTTGAAAAACCACTTATTTCAATTATTTAAACAATCTAGCCTACAACAAATGAAGCATGAATATTAAGTGCAGAAATAGGAAATGTAGGAATAAGAAATGCATGTGAACAATACATTCAAAGAAGATAAATAAATTATACAGTGTGGCTCTAAGGCTCTTGGGATGACCAAGCCCAGGGATACCCAAAGTCCTATGAACGAAACAAAGCCTTATAATCAAAAAATGACAACAAAATTCATTACTTGAATCAATCCTAATTACATCCCTGTTAGAAATGGAAGTAGAATTGCTAGATAACAAATTTTCTTCACAAGAAGACTAATAAATACATGCCCCTATAGTAAAATTTGAATTGGTACTTATACAAATTGATGGGAAATCATGCTCCTTGAAAGGAGGTAGCTTTCCCCTCCAGAATCCCTCAAAAAGTGGATCTAGTTTCCAATAGTAGGAATCTTCATTAAATGATAGGCAGTACATTCCTAGATTTTCTCAATTACTGGAGCTCTAAAATATGTTCAATAATTTCATAATATCTTGTTCATTTATTATCCAGTCTTAGTCCATCCTTTAGAAGGGAGAAACTCCCTATATTACCTCATTCAGAATTTACTCAATATTTTGGAAAAATAGTTAATGTTAGGAACATAATATGTAATTATCTCTAAACCTTCCTAATGAAGACATTATATTTGAAAAATGTGTTATCAAATGCAAATAGAGAGGTTAAATGTGTTGAAGGATGGTCATATTATCTTTAATTTGTATCTAATTTGGAGGCCCGTCATACCCCCTATTGAAAGTCTTGATTATCCTTTGAGCAACCTAGTCACCTAACTGTACCTCCCTCATGGCCCTGGTGGCCTCCTTAACATCCCAAGCTACCTAAAAGGGAATATTGGCACATCTTCTCTTGCTCCAGTCTCTTCCTCTTTTTCACTATCCTCTTCCTTTTCTTCTCTAGCTTCTTCTTTTGCAGATCCATCCTTTTCCCCAAGTTCCAATTAGGCTTGTGCTTGTGTCTTAAGAAAAGTCTCTTTGTCTATGTCCACAAAGTTTTCCCATGATACACGTTTTTGAACACTCTCTAGAGAATTTATTAAAATTATCATCCTTGATGAGTTTGTGGGCTCCCTACAATTGAAACCACCCCCCATGATTATCATTGTGATTTTCCAAAGTTTGGCAAAGCAATACTCCCTATCTGCTACCAGTTTAAGATATTTTTTGAACAAATAGCGTTTCGGAATAGGGGTAAAAGAGTATTTTTATTCACATTGGTTAGAGGAAGGAAAACTTCAAACTCAACTCAAAAACAATCCCATTTCCTTGCTTAACTCAAAATAAGCATACAAATTAATATATATATATATTCCCAAACTGCTATTAGAATTTTGTTACAGGATGCACTTTTGAAGGAATGAAAGGTGTCATAGGTTTGTTGTCCACGAATGGAAAATAAAAATATGTACTTACCCTTCTCTTTGATTTCCCTCTTCAAATATAGTGTTTAGTGAATGTAATTCCTCAAAATAGGCCTCTTTTACAGCCATCTAAACTTTCCTGTAGTGTCACGCGGAATGAGTCGAGGTTGCGGACAAGATCGACCTTCCTAGTATCTACAGATATCTAGTGACAAGCAAGCCAATCAAAAACTATCTTTCTCTAAATATGCAATTAAAAACAAAGGCAAACAAGTGTTTTAGGCCTACCTTGGGTCCAATGCAAGTTTATGGCAACCTCGCTCCCTCGCTCCAAATGAGCTTCCTTGAAGTGTAATTTTGCAAGCACAAACAAGCAAACAAATTAAATAGCACCTGGAAAGCCAATGTCATAAAGCATATTCATCATAATGATCAAGGAATTATGAAACAAACCACATAAGACAATTTGTTGAGAAAAATGAATCTGATTGTATTAATTCAAATGAAGAAGAACTTTATAACCTGTGCCTTGATGCTGTACAAGCTCCTCCTAGGGTCCGACAAGAAGTCTCCTCTACTTTGACAAGTTTCACTCACTTCCCAATGAAACCAAAAGGTATGTGATCTCTCCTCTCAAGTTTAACTAGGAAGTCCCAATTCCATCAGCATTTACCCTCAAAATGTTCAGCTTCTAACCTCTCCAACAACTAACCCAATGCCTTAATTTATAGTGCAATGGAGGGAAGTTACTAGGTCCTCCTTTAAAGGGATAAAGCCCTCCTTCAAAGGGATAGCTCCTCCTATAAAGGGATTAGCTCCTTCTCTTTTGGGATGCATGAACCACCTTGGAGCGAACAATCCATGTCAAATCCTTCTAGAAACATCTAGAATTAACCCAAAAGTGAGTTTTTAGGATAAACTTGCGCCTTTTTCACTTTTACAGGGGTACGCACCCACCCCTTTACAGACAGAGCGTGCAGGTACGCAGGTAATATGAACAAAGGGTGAGGGTCTGCAGGTAAAAGTAGGAGAAAGTGCAGAACCAAAGTAATATTGATTTTCAATGTCTTTCTCTCATTTTCAAAGCTTGACACGAAGAGCTAAGGTCTGAGACTTGCTTAGGAGGCTAGTATAAGTGATGATAGACCCATACTGAGTGCAAATAATCATGGTGACGATATTTTTGTGTAACAGATTTCCCCCTAAAGTGTGAAGTCTGTAGTAGATGAGGATTTCATTTATCATTTAAGAAGAGTGAAGTACTTTATCATTTCGAGGATTATCTTGCGGAGAGCCCGGTTGGAA
>APFE030937460.1:23212-58228 GCA_000404065.3 Pinus taeda | reverse complement strand
GTTTGACTTTTCTTCAAAACAGAGTTTTGAAGAAGAGTTGAAGTCTATCCACATGACGATGAAACTCTCTGAATCATAACTTTGTAAGGGCCTCACTCTGGCCTGCATGGCTTTACTGGACATATTTGAAGACAAACTTTATTAATCCCTAGACCTAATTATTGAAAATGACTTTTGTCCCTTAAGAGACCAGACCTTCACTATCATGGAATTTAGTGATCATTGACAAAAGACCTAAGCTAGTAGGAGCCAGACATGAGGGGAATTGACTAGCATGACCTTTTTCATCAGATTATGACATGCCCCTAGCAGAATGCAGCTGGGTGAATGGAGCAGGACACCTAAAAAAGAAATGCATAAAGAGTTTTGATCTCTGACGGAGGACTGACAAGACTGACTTTAACACCTGTGCTCTGGTTATCGAGTTGTGTTTTGACCTGAACCCTATAGGCGGGAGTTCTATCTATCATTAGTTTATCACTTTTGTAATTACGCTCATCATGCCCTACTAACCTACAAAAATTGCAGAACAATTGTTGTGGTGTCTGCACAAACTTCTACAATAAGTGAGAGTTATTCGTGGCATGTTTTCCTACTACCTGGTAGATAGCGCACCACAATGCAAGGCCCTGCACTTGGTCTTGCTTGAGCTTTTGGCCTCAAAGGCATTGGTCCTCCTCCTGTAAGGTAGTTTGCAAAGACTGGACAATGGTCTTTGTCATGTCCTTAACTCTTGCATTTCAAACACCATACCTCTTCGCGCACCTTTGGTCGAACTGTTATGTCCTGCTTCAAGCTTTACATCTCGAGGAAAAGATTTTTCAACAGTGCATGGATTTGCTGAACCCCTAGATTTGGATCTTGCATTGGTGTTTAATGCATCCTCATTGCAATCTCCAAGACCTCTTCCTGAGTTGTTATATTTTCTTGCGACAGCATAACCCTTTAAGTGTGGCAGGAGTGAAGCTAGAAACCACTCGCGATGGTTTCCATCTGTTAGGTTCATGTTAGCTTCGCGGATTGTACACTTAAACCTCTGATTGAGTTCCCAAGGTGTCTCACCTGACTGCATCGCAATTTCTTTGAACCCTACAATAGATTGTGCTTCAAATTTAGGCCTACTGAATTTTCTATTCACTGTTGTATGGATGTTTGCCACTCTGGCATCCAGTTTATCATTAGTGTACTTGATATACCAGGTTAGCACATGATCCTGTAGCGCACTAACCAATGTTACCTTCTTCATGTTGTCATCTATAATGCCCTAAGCTTCCCATATATCTTTTACAACGAACCAGAATTGATCTGAGTCCTCATTCCCCAAGCCTTTGAACAAAAGCAACTTCACTGAATTCGCCACACTAAACTGCGGTGGAGGTGGAGGTGGTACAGGTGAAGTTGCAGGTGACAGTGGTGAAGTTGGAGGTGGTGTGGGTGGAGGTGAAGCCTGCACTATTCCATCTTCGTAACCTCGTGGAGGTGAAATCAACAGACTATATTCAGGACCATTTTTTCCTTCATTTCCATAATTTTTTCCACTTCGCGTAGCCCCAAACATCAAGGTAGTTGCATAACCCGTTTTTCGCACAATAACATTTTAATCTAGGTATTCAAATATTTCATGTACTTACCTCGCGGTCCTTTGAAAAATCGCCACTCTGCCTCGCTGTAGCTGACTGATGTGTCGACCGCAAATTCAGTTACAAATCCTCCTATGACGCGATCGAGCTAATGATCTACAGTGCGAGCGATCTTATCCTCCGATGCTTCCAACCTTCACACTAGCTCTAGGGTCCACACAATAGGACCATCAAGTTGCCACCTTCCTTGACTATCTACAAGCTTCGCGATCCACTCATATAGCTCAATCGAAAAGGAGCAGAAAAATATCTCGTGGATCTCTATATATAGGTAACTGTCCAGCCACCGTTCCTTTGTTAGTCGCGGGTTTTTGTTCTCTTGTGGCGCGAATTTGTGGATCTTCCTATCCAACGAGTCTCCAATCTCTTTCTTAGTTAGATTCTAGTGATACGACATCACACATCTCTTATACAGATTCCAATCCCGACAATGGAACCATTTGTTGGCTTGAGGGGGCTTGACCCAGGTTCAACATTAGCTATCCAAACAAATCCCTACACTGCTGGCCCTTTCGGCATCGGCCCGCGAAATGCGGATTGAAGTCTCACCCGAAGCAGTGTGGAGAGATGCTGGAACCAAGTTTCCACACCCTGAGATGGTCGTGATGTCGTTTTAATTCCCTTTATTCCTACCTTTGTGTAGGTCTATTCGCTCTAGGGCTTGCTAGTCAAACCCTCTATTCCGTCCTTCAATACTTCCGCGAAAGGGTTCGACTATGCTTCGAGCAGCCCTAACCCTTTATTTAGACCCTTTCGTACTGCGAAGGCACCGTACCATGTAGATCCCTAAACTAGTCCAAATGACTTACTTATCTTATTAGCTACTCACAGTTAGCATCACGTAAACAAATATTCTTATATGCGTTTAGTTATCCAACATAATCATACACATTCATGCATCACATAAGCATTACAAAGGAAATTCATACATAAATTATTAAGATGCATTAATCAGAACAAAGACACAGAAATTGCAGAATACTTATCTTTATTAATCTCTTCCAAGTAATTACAGACTCTATTCGCCCTGCACACATAGGTGTAGGGGTCTACGCACTCAGCTGTAGAGTTCCACCCTAGGCCTCTGTGCACTCAGCTACAGAGCCTTTACTTACGCTACGACCCGAAAACTTAGACTTCTTACTTTAGAGTTATGACTCTCTTATCTAATTGATCCCTAAGCTACTAAGAGCTTAGCTCTTTTTATACAATCCCATGGTCCGTGGATTATGGGTAGCTCTCTTACAACCAACTTTTCTTTATACAACTAAAGGCGGACAACCCTTTATGACTTGTAACACCTACACGCTTAGCAACCACGAAATGCAGAGTCTTTACCATTTTATTACAAAATTTGGTTCAAACATGGGCTTTTAGCCCCAAAAATGCCCTGTGGGGGAACCTATTCCCAAGAGGCCCTTACAAACAAACGAAGCCAAATATGAATGTTATGTTGGGGTTGGTGAAGGATCAAGAAATATCCTCTAAAAATAGATTTATTACATCATTAGAGATAAAATAACATCTCAGCCTATTATGGAAGAATGAATCTCATATATGCTCTCTAAATTGGGATATACAACAAGAGAAAAGAAAGTATTGAAATCAATCATCAAGTCATCTAATGTTCTTTGTTGAAGCTCTCCTTGTGTGACCTAACAGATTTCGGTCACCTAATACAACAAATGGTTTATTGTTGGAGCATCCACCATATATTTTATACGGTAAAGTCTTACAGTCAAATATTGCCTTAGCAAAAGGCAATAAAAGCATAAAATATTGGTGGACATTCATTGAATGATGTCCACTAATCATTAAAGATATCCGACTTTTTGAATGCTTTCAGATATTTTCAGTGGAATTGTCAATAGAAAAAGGTTCTCTGTTGTGTGAGATGTTTCAACATGTTGGTTCTTATAGTGTTACTTATCATTTTGCAACAGAATCAGAAACTCATGGATGCATTGATTAATGATCTTATCAGTAAAAAGAACCCTTTCTTAAGGAGGAGAAGAACACTTGTGAAGAAAAATATTAACACTAGTGAAGAAAAATATTTATTTTCTGTACCAAATTTATAGTGTGGAAAAACATAGACATCTCCAAGTAGTGAATTACGGGATCCATTTTCGAGAAAACAAAGAAAATTTTTAAAAATATGCGATCTGGGTTTTTTGCAGAAAGACCCCAAGTGAGAAATTTCCAGAAATTCAAAGTAGTTTCACATGTTTTATGAGTTCCTTCAAACACTTTTTTTCATTAAAAAATGTCCTTCACACTACGGACAACTCACTAGAATTTGATTTGTATATTAATAATTTTCCTTTTCGATTTTGTGCCAAGGGAAAAGGTAGAAAAATGGGAATTACGGATTGTGAACGACATACATGTTGTAGATCGAAAAAATGGAAAGTAATCTTTTGTAGATTCAATTCCTATGTAAGCCCATGTGTCTAGAGGATTTCGTTGGTGTCTTTTTGGATAGGAAAAGTCACCAGCTGCAAATGGTAAACACACTGGTTCCATTGTTCATTCCATGGATGCCATTACCATGGAAGTTTATCTAAAGTTAGGTGCAAGGTTTATAATAAATCTTTCCCAAGTTATCTACTGAAAAATATATGTTGACATTTCCAGAAAAGGTTAGCTTCACTTTGCCAAAGCTTAGTGTGAAGCACTTCTACAAGGACCTAAGACTGAGAATTGAGAATGAGATAATGGGTATTCAGCTGCAAAGCAGTATCAGACCACATATTTCTAATGATATGGGAGACAGTAGTTCACAGTTTGACATTCAAATAGACTTCAATGAAATTCATTGCGGAAAAGAGGGAAGAACGTCTATTTTGGAGATGCCAAAGGTTGCAGTAGCATCATATTTTTCACATTCCGATGAAGTTAACAATGCAAGTTCAAGCCGAGGTTGACACCAAACTGGGCAACACATAATACAACCTTCTCACAAAGCGGCTAAAGCCATTTATGGACCTTTACTTTTCTCCCAAGTTGAAAAATAAAGGTTCTGACATCTAGTCCGGAGACAAGCGATATGTGACCAAGCCGCATCATGTTGATTACAAAGTGCAACCTGAAACTACAGTTGTCTTGTGCAACCTCAATGATCTCCCAGTTTATCATTGATGTTATTGGTCCTCTCAACTGTTTGTAAATAATATCACAAGTGAGGGAATTGTTGTTCATATGGAATTAGGTGAGTTACAACTTCATATGAACGGTTGAAGTGTGAAGATATATTTTTTTGCAGGTTCCATTGGAATTGTTGCTCCATAACATTCATGCTATAAATTGATGGTCTTACGTTGGCTCAAAAAGCACAAATTTTATGTTAAGGAGTGCCGCCGGGGAAGTGGTAGGACCAAACCACTTATCTTGCAATTAATGGTCAAGATTTATTGCAGGGGCATCCTTCCCAATTTTCCAAAACCACCAAAGTTCACCCCGTAAGCAGTTTAATGTTTCGCTCAAGTGACTTATGGATGGTGACAAGGTTGGGTCTCAATTACAATTTTTAGTTGTCAATATAGCT
This sequence comes from Pinus taeda, assembly GCA_000404065.3. Taxonomy (NCBI): domain Eukaryota; kingdom Viridiplantae; phylum Streptophyta; class Pinopsida; order Pinales; family Pinaceae; genus Pinus; species Pinus taeda. Next base: position 53,041 of record APFE030937460.1, on the reverse strand, counting down.
CACCACTAGCATGTGTGGTTTATTTACCTTTGACATGGATGTCATTAGATATGTGGGCCCACACGCATATTCCCTATTCCATTACTCATATACCAACTTTATAATCCAAAATTCAATTTTGTATATTGTTAATATGTTAAAAGGATGGGGGTATTATCTTGTAATGGATGAAAATAAACATCGTATATATTATATATAAAATATTTTATATGGTTTTGTTTTAGTATAAATTTTTTTGAAGGAGAGCGCAGTAACTATTTCCAAGTCAGTTTTTGGAACTAATTAAAACAGTTAGTTCAGCTAGGCTAGGCAGTAGAAATAAAAGCTCAGGAATTAGATGGGAAAATGGTTCGAAAGGACATAGTCATTCATGAATGGCAATGTAAACAAAATATTCTCTCTGAAATCTGAAGATTAAATTATAGTTTGATTCTAGCATTGGGAAGTTGTTGTGACTGTCTTTTTCTTGAGTTTGAGCATTCATATTCATGTATTTTCCTCTCTTGGAAAGTATAAGATGTAGTTGGTCCTTTGGTTTAGTTTCTGATGAATTAAATTAATCCTGAAACCCTTAATGGGCGCTCAAGATCCAGGAACCTCATTCATATCTTCTTAATCTTCCATTATTCTCTCTACATAGTTAAAGCACTGATTCTTAATTGCCTATGCCAAAAATTTGTTTCTTCCATTTTCTGCGTTAAATTTCCATCCTGCAACTCTCGTAGCCTCTCTGTCCATTCTGTTGTGGAAGGCTAGGGTTTCAGAATCAGAAGCTTTCCTTGCAAGCCCTCATGGCTTGTACTTCCAGCGATTGAATTTAATTGTTTTTAATTAATCTCAAAATGTCTCAAGCATGGGTTCCCCATAGCCAGGAACTATTTCCTAAGGTATAACAATGACATTGCCATCCTTGGACAGGCCTAGCTACTTTATCAGTTTATCTTCCAATCCCTTGATCTTGTTGACTTTGGTTTTAATTTCCATGTTAGCATTGTTCAACTGTGCTTGAGCTCTCGTCAAGGCAGTTCGTAGTTTTTTGTTTCTTGTAGTTTACTCTAACAACCTTTTGCCACCACCTCACTAGTCTATTTGTGCCATTCAACCATTCTTTTTTAGTAACCTTAGTCAAATTAAGACTGATGGAAGTTACTGTGGAACCTACTTATCATGTTGCAACATCATTCTCTAGTTATACAATAGTCAAATTAAACATATATTGGTTGAAGTCAGGTCTAGGTATAAACCATGGACCTATATAAGAAGTTATCTCTCAAGAAGTAATGCATCTGCAATATGTGCTTCTTTAGGAATTGTCATTAATTATGTTCTTTTGATCCTTGTAGGCTTCTCTATAATGACACTATTGATAATTTATAATTCTTGTTTTCTAGAATCCTTTGTTTTTTTCCTCAAGTACATCATATACTTTCTTTAACAACTCTTCACTATACTTTTGGAAGATATAGACTTCATTGTCATCGTCATTCTTTGCTTTCATAGGGTGTTCTGCTTCGCCAAGATTTCTTGTCACTTGATCTATAATCTGACTTGTTTCTAGAACTTCCTAAGGCATATCACCTTCAATCTATCTCACTTCTATTTGCAATGGTTTATTAATAGCTTTCCCTGATACCTGCATATCACTTTCATCACTTCAGAGCAAAGGATCAGCGTTAGCCCATTATTATGTCTTAGGTTTAGGCTTATGAGTATATACTTACAATTTTTTTCTTTCTTAAATCTAATATTATGTGTAAAGGATCATACCTCCAACGAGACTCATTTTCTAATCCAAAAGACATTTCCCTTTCAATAATGTCTAGAGCAGGCTTATGTTTGATTATTAAAATGAATATTTCAAAAAGGTGTGATAACTAGAGAGTTTTTACTTTTTGAAGTGAGGTGGAAATCATTTACATGCATCCTTTTCCTTTCAACCTCCAAGGAAAAAGGTTGGTAGTGATAAATTGAGGAAAGTGATAGGGTTCTCCTTCAATGCCATAAATTTGAATGACAAAGTAGTTAGTAAAAAGGTATCAGTCACCTATAATATTCTCTTTGGTAAATTTCAAGACTCTTTTGAAGCCTTATAATATCCTATGACAGATCTTTCTTAACAATTTAATGTGAATATAATAAGAAAAATGATCTAAGTATTTGGCACCAGGGTTTCTTTTAGGGTATAATATCTTTGTCCACCTATAGATTTCATTCTCTTCCCCCTTTTTATCATTCACCACCTCTAATAATTTTATACTGATAAACTAATTAGGGTAATTAAATAGGATTATATGTATCCAATATGAGCAATGCTTAAATATCAAGAAGGTGGGAGTTGTGTGGAAGTCTACAATAATACAACAAGTTAAGTAAGTTGAAAATTTTATCCTAATCTCCATAGAATTTACCATTATTTATTTTAAAGCATGAACTATAATTCATCCACCTTGTGATCATCATTATATCCTAAAATTACATCCAGAAGAGAGGCCAATATCTGATATAGAGGTTTGAGTAATTTGGTTGATACAACAAATTAATGACTTGACACCTCACTAAGATTCTTAACTATCTCTTGTAGAAGTTCCAATTTATCATTTTCGGCACACACAATAAATTATTCAGCCAATCCCTTATCAATGATATATTTTCATGAGAGAATTAATTTTAACATATTTGTTAAGGCTTCTTCAGATATTTGCAGGAAAACTTATCCAATGGAGGGACAGACAATATTATTAGTAAAATGGACAAAATTTAGTTCCAATAGTAAAATGGTGTCTAGTTAAAAGTGTACAATTGTTAGAGGTTCCTGATGTAATCTAATTTCTAATATATACTTGTTTGAGTTGAAATGTTCAGCATCATGCTACAATTTCATCCTCAAAGTAGAAATTTCTATATTCTCAAAATGGATATCTCAATTTTGAGATAGTGCACTGAAATAAAATTCATTTCATCGATCGAGAGTCATTTTAAATCCTAGAAGTTTGAGGAGACTACTATAGAATGATACTATAGTTTGATAGCAAAATTTAGGATCTTACCATTGACCTAATTTCACTAATTCTTCATGATAATTCTGAAACCTCTCAACCTATGGCAGTAAATCAACTATAATGACTATGTAGAGGTCAAATGAGTGTTTAATATTTCATTATTAACTTATTAAAGGTTGGCATACTATGTATTAAATCCATAGTATGCCCCCAACCTAATATTTATTAGATTTGGTAACATTTAACTCTTACATATGTGTATTCAAACTTAATTTGTTGAATCAACGATTATCTCAATCGTTGGATACATAAAAAATACACATGGTGTCTAACTCTCACGCTTGTTACCATCTAATGCATAGTATATACCATTGATCTCCTGATAGGTGAGCCATTGGATCTCATCTGATGGAAAGAGGATCATTAATGAGGCCCCAATTTACCATCTGATATGGCATAGTAGCTATTGGATTGAAATTCCACAGATCATTGGATCATATCAGATGGCGATGGTCCCATTATTATTCCCCTACATTGCCATCTGATATCACCCTTTGACCATCTAATCAAATTTTTTTCGATCATTGGATCACATCAGATTTGAAAAGTAGCATTAACACTCCTTCAAATCACCATTCAATATTGCATTATAATAGTTAGATGGAATGAATTTAAGCCATTCGACATGTTCAATGGAATGCCACAAATCCTAAGAATTTAGGATAATTCCATTATGCTCAATGGAATTAGTTTTGATAGACACACTTGAATATTAAGATTAAAACATGAGCATGAAATCATTGTGTGAAATTGCTTAATATTATGAATGTTTTCATGTAGAATTTGCTGGAAATGTCCATACTATCGGGGCGGGGTGAATTAGTAGTGGCATTGTTTATTAACTTTTAAATTTTTTCAATTTTTGAAACATAATATTCATTAACCCATTAGTAGATTAAATCATATATCAAAACACATGCAAACCATAAGAGATAACCAAGGAAACATGCACAAGAGGACACTATTTTCTAGTGGAAAACCCCCTCTGGGTATAAAACCACCATTGTTGTTGTTCCACTACTCAAATAATTATATTAATCATCAAGAAATTTAGTTACATAGAATATATATAAATGGATACTATCAGTGATAACTACGATCCTCATCTCACGACTCTATAGACACCTATCTAACCGACAAGCATTGCCCAACCCCCATTAGAAAATGAGCAAATGTGTTCTCTATACTGACTTTTACGAAGCACCCACCCCCCTCTTCTATTTGACCAACGTTTCAGAATATTTTATACTAGAGTCAATTTGAATCACTCAACTAGAACAAGGCAACAATCTATAGCAATATAGGCTCAAAACAATATCATGATCTCACTGAAACAAATCTGCACAGCACATTCAATCATTAAAACGATCCCATCAACAATACATGTAGCATAAATAAAAGATAATGTGATGAAAACGTGATTGGAAAACATGAAATAAAATATCTACAATTATTCCTACTCCACTACCATACTACTGCATAAGATCTTGGTTGAATCATAGTTCTGCTGCCATCTTCTACGACTATGATCTACTGAATATTTTCTACATAAATTCCTGCACAATTTTCACTCACCACTCTTCTCCCACTCACATTCTCCAAGCTCACTGTTATATAGAATTTATACATACGGATAATTATATCTTGCCTAAGTGGGTAGTTACACTTAAAACCACTGAAGTAAATATGTTTAACCTTTTCCTACAATAAATATATAAGATAAAAGAACCTACTTGTGATCCTTCGCTTCCTTTGATCTCCTTTGAGTTGCTCTCATCACTCCTGCTCAAACTGAATTCACTCAATTGGTACCTGCCAAAATAAATAGAAGATGCAACAATCAAATCATATGATCTATTTATTGTAAACAAATGGAATCGACAACATTGAACATACATTCATCATATATATAGGCAAAAGTATTGGAAAAGGAACAAACAACTTTATTGATTGATAGAAGGACAAGTTACACCCAATGTGGTTCGATCTCGTGTCACTCATCCATCTTAGTCCAATCCCTCATCACACCAATAGCAACATAAATCTAGCAGCATAACATTACTTTGACAATGATTTCAAGTCTCTAAACCAACATTATTTCTCTATAATATCCAAGCTCTTTGGCTCTATGATGGGAGGCCAATTTATAGATGAATGCAAGTGGTTTTGTCATTAGTATGGCACTGAATGATTTTCCATACTTGGATGATTAGTTTTCATGTTCAAAGGGATGGGAGGATAGAGGATTAGATGATCCAAGGCTATCCTAAGTTGAGCTCATCTAGATAGGATAGGCGTTGGGTTCCTTCTAGAAGGCACTAGAAAGGAGGAATATACTTAGGATCCAATGAACATTTTGAGTATTCTCACCCAGCGCAGGCTTGAGTGGGTTTAGGTGATCTACAACACAACCTTGAATGGGGCTACCTACTCTACATAGCACTTACCCCTGACCAGGGGTGTGCTGGTGACCCAAGGAAGCACTTCAGCAGGGTTTGAAGTCAGGAAACTCTCATGGATGAAAGCAATTAATGAGGTGGCATGTCTAAGGCATGTAATAACTGAATTATAGTTTGATAGACCCTGTTTACACTGATTTGATCGTTGGGAGTGATGTGCCCAAATAGACCTGTAACAGTTTCCCCCTAAAGCATGTAGTCAAAAATGATAATGTTGAGTGATATGCTTTATGATGTGATGAGGAGGATCTGAAGTAGACGGTGACCTACATCAATTACAATACATAATATCATGATATATTTGAATTTTCATGAATTGCTGAGTGAAGGCATACCCATGCTCAACATATAAACTTTTCATTTCATGTACATAAATCATATAGTCATCTACAGATATAGACCCATGATAAGATGACCATCTATGTAAAGCCATCGTACAGATGATTTAGTACTCTTCTGAAATCGCAGCCTAGATGGATGAAACTAGATCCCGGGTCATCTATCTCATCCAATCATTTGCTCAAGTACGAGTCTAACCATGTGAAAATGTGATCTGAATTCAGACATGGGAAGACACCATCTGATTACCAGCCAATGATGTAAGTTATTAGCATACGCGAGAGAAATCACCAATAATGATAATGATTCTCAAGGTACTATAGTACATTTTGCATGGTGTGAATAGATGTTTTGATGTCAAACACCATACAAAGTCTTTTGGTCAAAGGCCTGTGATGTCAACCTGTCACCAGAAACGAGAAACTTTCCATTGATGTATGCAAGCCTCAAGGTACTAGAAGGGTGTTTCTAAGTCAACTTCCTGGATAATGTGCTAATGTTGACAAGAAGTGACTCGTCACAGGAGGGACTTGATGTATCCCCCATCAATGAAACGAAACAAGTGTAATGATTTTGAAGATAGAATGTGACTGATGACATAATGTTTAATAATGGAGGTCATGAAAATGAAGGTTTATGAGTATTGCAAAGGATAAAGTTTACTGAGTGACTTCTCTTGAACATGTCGGTGACACTGAATGAATTGGCAGCATTGACCCAAAACCAAAGTGATTGATGGTGTGATAGACCATAGGTATGATAACCATCAAGCAGATAACCCAACCCAAATGGTCACAAAGATGAAGTGAAAGTTTCATGTTCAAGACTGACCTGCTACCATAAAGTGATTTATACCTTTTTCCATTTTCCCTGGTCATTGTTGACCAGTACCTCTTTATTTTTTAACAATATTGTGGAGGATAACATTTGCTTGATGTATAATTCTACCCTTCGGTTGAATCCATCACTATGTGATGTTTTAACGAGTCTAATGAAGTTGAAACTCGGCGTTGGGCACAGGATCCCCCAAGGGAAGTTTTGGGGCTTAAAACCTAGATTTTGGCTAAAAAGTGTAAATTCGATGTAAAGACTACGCATTTTGTGGGCGCGGAGTGCGAAGTTGTAAATGAGTCATAGGGTTGTCTGCCCTCAATTTTGTAATGTAATATCAGCTTTAGAGATCTACCCATGGTCTACAGACCATGGGATTGTATAAATAGAGCGAGGCTCTAAGTAGTAGAAAAAAGAAGAGAGAAATGAAGGTGACTGAGCCAAATCTTCTACTATGTTATAATTTTGCGCTGCTCGAGCTCGAGGGTTGAATGTAGATTTATGAACAACTCCCTTAGGCAGTTTTATTGTTAACTCTGGTACAATGGATGGTGGAATGGAGTCAAACAAAGTCAAATTTGAAGCATTGTGTTGATCTATAGCTTGGTTATTCAACGACAACGGTGGATTACTATAATCTTTACTTCGTGTATTCACAAAAACATTAGCCTTAGGCTTAGTGGCGAATCGCATAAGATCTTGTGAAGTGAAAGCATGATTTGTAGCAACCAAATGAGTCTATGGGTTTGGAAAAGGGTCTGTCAACACAGTGGACGTACTAGAAGTCTTAAGAAGTTTTGAGACTTCAGAGCGGTGAGAACAGTCTCACATAAAGTGCTCCTCATTACAAATTAAACATGAGTAACGAGGTTTCCTAGTTGGAGAAGAGGAATCGGATGATTTCTCTTGAGGGGGGTAATTTTTTTTCTTTTTGGTTTTCCCTTTTTTCTTACTTCTAGGTTTCTTTTCATTTTTACCTTTGTCAGATGACATGGCATTTATTTCGGAAGCAAGTGTATTAGAGGTTTGATTTGAAGTAGAAAGTGTTTGACTAGATGGTCTATTTGTTGTTTGAGTGCTTGAAGAACCTATCACACAGTCATCGACATGAGAGTCCTTACTGGATGCAAGTGGTGGAATAGTAAAAGTTGGTATAGGTTCTTTTGGAATATTACCATAAAGCATGTCAAACTGGGTGTAAATTAAGTCTAAGTATCGAGCACGTGCAATTACTTTCTCTTCAATAACAACTCCTCCTTTAGCCACATCCTCAATGATAGATGGAAACAAGGATTTAATAAACGACTCGGCTAAAATATGATCAAGAAAAAAAGTTTTGACCATTCAACAATAATGAGGCCACTCATGAATATGATCAGAAATGTAAGTAGCAGTGGTCTATTTAAAATTGGTCATCAATTCCATTCCAGTTTCATATCTGATGGGTAACTGGAAATTGGTTAAAAATGTAGTGGCTAAGGCTGTGAAGTTGTCAAATGAAGCTCGTGGTAATTCAATATACCACTTTTTAGCCGAACTAGTGAGCGTTCACTAGAAAAGACGTATTCTTACTAAATCATCATTTAGGGAGTTGGATGAACACCATAAATGAAAAGTCATAATGTGATTGGACGGATATTCTTCAGGATTTCCATTGAACTTTGGAATATCATAAGGCAATTTTTGTTGAATGACCAGCCACCAAGCTAAAAAAAGAATGGGATCATTAGTAAGCCAATTTAAACTTGGTAATTCAAGTGTTGCGACAAAAGGCATCTATCGGTTTAGGTTAGGTTGAGTGTAACTAGGGTAAGATGGAATTTCCTGGGCAATAGGCCTTTCCAGACCAGCATAAGCAATCTGTTGTTGGTAACCTTGATAGGGGTAGGATTTTTTAGCATATCCAGTATAAGGTTGTTGTTGGGAACTAGGATAAATTTGTTGTTGACCAAAACCTACATAGGCTTGTTGAATAGAACCTGGGCAACCTTGCTGTTGAAATTTTTGTTGTTAGTATTGTGGTTGCCACAGTTGTTGATATAATGGTTGTTTCCCACTAGTATAAGTTTGATAAGGTTGTGGATAAATTGGACCAATATAAGTCCGAGTCATCCCAGTTAATGGTAAACTGGCCTAAGGTTGTTGGATTTCAGACACAAACAGTTGTTGTAAAATGGCCTGAGAAGATTGAGTCTGTAGACCTGAAACTTGAGGGTAAGAGGTTTGAAGGATCAGATTGCAAACATTGAGATACAATCAACTGAGCTTGCAACTGTGGTAAAGTCGTAACGACAGGCATAGTAGGTATGGATGAAACAGGTTGTGTTGTTTGTGATGAATACACAAGCCTTGGTTGAATAGGCATTGTAGGCTGCCATTGACAAACAATCATTCCAGAATAAGTTGGACCTAAAGACGATGATACACTACCATATGGTGGCCCCCCAGAGTATGGAGGATAATCAGATTGGGCATATTGTTCTCCATATGGAGGTAATCCAGTGTTAAGTGGATACATTGGATAATAACTAGATGGACCAACTTGATATTTACTTGATGAATCAAACTGTTCAGTATCTGTAAGTGAAGAACCAAGTAAAATTCATGTGGACGACATAGGTGAAGACCATGGACTAGAAGAAACACCAGAGTGAGTTCCAGATAATGATTGGTGACCAAGTGGGACAGACGGACCACCATACATATGTGACTCAGGTGTTGTGGTAAACATCGAAGATGTAGCGATAGTAGATGTTGTCGCAGCTGTAACAGATGATACAGTCTGGGATGTTGTTTCAACCATAGTCAAATGACCCAATAAATGTCCTAATGAATCTACGGGAGTTTGAAAGTAAATAGAATCAAGAGGAGCAGTATAAGTTAATCGACGAAAAGAAGGATAAAGATAAATCCCTAGTCCAAAATGAGTTGGAGTTCTAGGTGAAGCTTCTTCTTCAAATTCCTCTTCAATAGCAATCAAACCGGGTGGAAGAGTTTCACCATCGGGTCCATAATAAATTTCTGGTGTTTGAATCTGTAGTAAAGGAGAAGTCTCAACAGTTACCTATGTCTGAGGATAAACCGATCGATCTTCTTCCGATACGGGAACAGCTTCTAGTTGTTCAACTTCGAGATCTAAGTGTTCTATTAAAAGAATAGCGGGTTCAAGATGAATTTCTTGAACAACTTCTAGTTGAGAATCAACTTCTTGTTGGACAACTTCAGTTACTGTTTTACCAAGTTTACTTTCAGTATCTTCAGGTAATTGTAAAGGTTCCACGTCAGTAGCAGATAAACCAGTAATAGTAGGAGTAACAAGAATCGCAGTACATACTTGTATAGGTGACTTTGGTAAATCAAATGAAGAACTAGAAGTTTTTGATGTATTGGACTCAGTTAAACGAGACTGCTTTCGCCGAATAGGTGTAGCTTCAGGTGATAAAGGCAGTTTACTCACTGTCCTACATGAACGACGGGGTAAATTTTCTTCCATGATTGCTGATTGATTTTATTATAAAAAGAAAAAAACAAAAAGAGGGTAATCTAGGCAAAAGAATTACCAAGTAACTATGAACTGCAATATACCACCTCAGAGGAGCCAAGAACTTAACATACATGCAGGTAATCTCCTCGAATGTTGTCCTCGGTGTATCACACTATATACGGCAGCCAACTCGGTTACCTATGGATGGATAGAACCTAATGTAGTCCTCCCAAATATACCTGAAAGTATGTGGAGGCCCAATCCATATTAGCACTGTCAAATCGAAACCACACAGTGAGAGCATTTCGTTATACTTCTCGAACTATAACACTACCCGATATACCTGAAAGTTGTGGACGAGCTACGATATACTTACATATGTGGAATGAGGTATCACACTTGGAATGTATCACAGGCCGTTAGCGACAAATTCTATGTTTAACAACGTTGAAACACGTATATAGCCTAGACCTCTAAATGTTAGGCATTAAGTTACAACGATCCATTAGGTTAATTGAGATAAATTTTAGTTGATCTTGTTTAAAAATTTTCCTTTTAGGTTCACCGTGTGATGTTTATGAAACTCCTAGAATGTAACTAATATGGGAAGCATTCTTTTCATTTGATTTAAACAATGAAAACCGTAACTAAAAGGGATAGAGCAATCAGAATCTCTAAACAAAGACCATAGAGCACATCTAATGCAACTTTCCCTATACCATTCCTAAAAGTACACACAAACATATAAATGCATTATGCATGTTTTTATTTTCATTCCTTTAATGTTTAGATGAACATAAAGAAACTAAATGCATAAACAAACGGTCAATTCTTTTCACAACAAATGAAGACTTTATGACAATTTCTTTTTCAAAGAAATGAAGACTTTACGGCAATTATTTTTTAGAAAAGTAAATACTAATCAATGTAAGCTAACTTTTGGATTGATTTGACAATGATAAAGAAAACATAAAAAGCCATTGAACAAACAAAGCCAAACTGGGCATGGAAAAGAAATGCTAATTTGGACTTCTGGGAGAGAGAAACATTGACCATTCAGCAAACAAGATGTGAAACAGTTTGGAAAAAATCAAGCAAAAAGATGGGTTTTTGGCTTGATAGGGACTAGCCCAGCCTTGAGTGGGAGATAGTGTGTTGCAAAGCACTGTCTCTAGGCTAAGGCTACTTTGCAGCATATTGTTTCAAGAACAATAGTGCGTTGATGCTAGAGAGCACTATCAACACACAAATAAGCACACATTTTGACCAAACAAGCTTCAAAATGACTGAATATAGGTAAATGAACTCAAGCAAAGTATACTAGTGTTGCTAAGACAATGGATAATTACCAGGAATGATGGTCGTTCCCTAGTATGATCACTAATTTTCTATACGGAATTTATACCTACAGATAAGTATATCTTTCCTAAGTGGGTAGTTACACTTAGAACAACTGAGGTAAACATGTTCAACCTTTTCCTACAATAAACAGATAAGATAAAAGAACCTACTTGTGATCCTTCACTTCCTTTGATCTCCTTTGAGTTTCTCCCGTCGTTCCTGCTCAAACTGAATTCGCTCAATTGGTACCTGCCAACACAAATAGAAGACGACAAAAGTCAAAGCATATGACTATTTATTGTAAACAAATGGAATTGACAACATTTGAACATACATTCATCATAGATATAGACAAAAGTATTGGAAAAGGAACAAACAAGTTTATTGATTGATAGAAGGAGAAGTTACACTCAATGTGGTTCGATCCCGTGTCACTCATCCAGCTTAGTCCAAGCCCTCATCACACCAATAGCAACGTCAATCCAACAACATAACATTACTTTGACAATGATTTCAAGTCTCTAAACCAACATTATTTCTATATAATCCAAGCTCCTTGGCTTTATGATGGGAGGCCATTTTATAGATGAATGCAAGTGGTTTTGTCATTAATATGGCATTGAATAGTTTTCCATAATTGGATGATTAGGTTCCATGTTCAAAGGGACAAGAGGATAGAGGATTAGATGATCCAAGGCTATCATAAGTTGATGTCATCTTGATAGGATAGGAGCTGGGTTCCTTCTAGAAGGATCTAGAAAGGAGGAATATACTCAGGATCTAGTGAAAATTTCGAGCATTCTTGCCCAGCATAGGCTTGAGTGGGCTTAGGTGCTCTGCAACACAGCATTGAATGGGGCTACTTGCTCTGCAGGGCACTTACCCCTAACCAGGGGTGCGCTGGTGACCCAAGGAAGCACTTCAGTAGGGTTTGAAGTCAAGAAACTCTCATCGATGAAAGCACTAAATGAGGTGGCATGTCTAGGGCATGTAGCAACTGAATTAGAGTTTGATAGACCCTATTTACAGTGATTTGATCGTCGAGAGTGATGTGCCCAAATAGACCTGTAACATCTTGAAGAATATTTGAAGAGACCTACTCCAATGTTCTGAAGAGATAACATAGGTCCGTAAACTAATGGAGTTCTTCCAGTTGCCTATGAACTAGAGGCAAAGAAGGCGAGTTGACCAATTATTGTGATTCTGCCTTTATGTAGGAAAGCGATCATACGTAAGTATGTCGAAACCACAATAGCCATAGTGTAAACCCACAGTCTTCCTAGTAAAATATTGTAGTCAAGGGGTCCATCAACGACCTCAACTTCAATAGTTATAATTTTGCGCTGCTTGACCAAATATTCTACTATGTTATAATTTTGCATTGATCGAGCTCGAGGGTTGAATGTAGATTTATGAACAACTCCCTTAGGGGGTTGTATTTTTAACTACGGTACAATGTGTGGTGGAATGGAGTCAGATGAAGTCGAAGTTGAAGTATTGGGTTGATCTATAGCTTGGTTATTCGACAACAACAGTGGAAAATAGCATAAGAACTTGTGAAGTGCAAGCGTGATCTGTAGCAACCAAATGAGTCTATGGGTTTGGAAAAGGGTCTGTCAACACAGTGGATGTACTAGAAGTCTTAATAAGTTTTGAGACTTTAGAGTGGTAAGGATAGTCTCCCATAAAGTGCTACTCATTATAAATTGAACATGGGTAATGAGGTTTCCCAGCCGGAGAAGAGGAATTAGGTGATTTCTCTTGAGGGGGAGAATTTTGTTTCTTTCTAGTTTTCCCCTTTTTCTTGCTTCTAGGTTTCTTTTCATTTTTACCTTTGTAAGATGACACGACATTTATTTCAGAAGCAAGTGTATTATCAGGTGTATTAGAGGTTTGATTTGAAATAGCAAGTGTTTGACTAGATGGTCTACTTTTTGTTTGAGTGCTTGAAGAACCTATCACACCATCACCGGCATGAGAGTCCTTACTGGATAGAGGTGGTGGAACGGTGAAAGCTTGATCCAAGTGGATATTGGTGGCCACCCACCAATTCCACTTGGACCCCCACCATTGCTTCTTTCAGTTTTCAATTTCCTTAACTGTAGCACAATTTACTACTTTTAGCGGTTTTTTGTGTCCTAAACTTCTGGAGCCGTTTTGAGGCCCTAAACAATGCTTTTTTGGAAATCTACCATTAAATATTTTCTATCTAAAATTGTATTTTCAATTGTAGTCCTTGAAGAGATCTTTCCAATGGACTATCATGCACGTCAAACGGAGATAATATGACCAAGTCAAGACCCCGAGAAGTTGGCTATCCAACTCACGCCAACGAGGCCCATAAACTCTTGGTGTTACATCTCCTTGGGTTAGGGTTTTAGTTGTTTAGGGTTTGATATTATTGTTCAATAATAAAAGGGACCTTGAGCCTCATTGTAGTGTAGTTCAAAGGCATGTAGCTGCCACATCTCCTCTTAGAGATATGCTGACATCGCCCTAGCTGGTGTATTTCCATTTCTGTTTATAAGCATATTTCGGTATTTTACATTAATGAAATGAAGTATTATTTCCACTACAACTCTATGTTTATGGTTATCTCTATAATTTTTTGCGTTTCTGTTTAAATTCGGATCAGTGGTATCAGAGAGGTATGTTTTTTTTCTCTATTTTTCTTTTCATGTCCCCAACGAGGTCGGTATATAAAGAGGTAGAGCTTGAACTGGTCGAACCTTTGTAAGACCAGCCTTGCAAATCTCAACGGCCTCCCATGGCATATGAAAAGAAAGATGAGGGGGTAGGAGATCCTATCAAAATCTTGCTTGAAGAAGCCCTCGAGTGACAAAGGAACATGATGATGGACATCTTTGCCCAGATCCTTCAACGACTACCTAGGGGCAATGCATCAGCTTCCAACAACTACTCTAGAAACACCACAACATTTAAGGTACAAGTTAATTTTGAAATCCCCATATTCGAGGGTTAGATAGACGCAAATGCCATCGATAAATGGTTAAATCTGCTAGAGGGTTATTTTTCTATTCATGATTTTTCTAGTTGGGAAAAGATTATTTTCGCTCTTCTCAAAGCAGCCCCCGACGTCAAGGACTGGTGGGAAACCTACTGCAAGGAGAAGGATGAAAGTACAGGTTCACTATTTTCAGCCACACCCACTTGGAATTCATTCTGAGATGCCATCAAGGAGTAGTACTATCCTTTCGGAAGCTATGAGGATCAATACATAAAATAGACCACGCTGCGGCAAGGAAGGGACCAAGACATGCTGGAGTTTACCCATATTTTCCATACCCTTCGCACAAAGTTGGGTATCAAGGATTCTGAGCTGCATCTGGTACTCAAATAGTGTAGCTGCCTACACAGATACATCCAGGAAGAGATACAATTCCTGAGCATCTCCTCGCTTGGCATGGTATACCGATATGCTGTCAAGGTCGAGCAAAAGTTTAAACAGAAGAAGCAAGACTTTAGATCTACAAATCCGAAGCCAGGGAAAGGTGACCCCAAACCACAGAACAAAGGACAAAGCCAAGGCGGGGCAGCCCAAGACAACCTGCCAAAGCTGCAAGAAAAGAAGAATGCCGCAAATACGAAAAAGGGCATGGGGAAGTGGTGTGAGTTCCATAAGAGCTCCACTCACAACACAAGTGAGTGTCGAGCCAAGAATTCACTAGTGGCCAAGCTAAAGGTTTCAGAATCACATGCATGTTCTCACATTGATTTAGAACCCAACAAGGGGAATGACAAAGGGAATTAGATTATCGATGCGAAGTCCAACGCCACCGTTGGAACCATTAAGATCCAGAAGGAGGAACCCGAAGATCCAGAGGAGGAGGAACGTCTCTTCCACTCCCAGATGTGGGTAAAGGGCTCCCAGCTATAGTTCATTTTTGACAACGGGAGCCAAAAGAACCTCATTTCATAGGTCATGAAGCAGTTGGGCTTACCAACCACATCACATCCACAACTATACACCATCGGGTGGATTCACCAAGGAAGAGATCTTCGCGTGAGCCAACAGTGTCGCCTTCCATACAACATCAAGCCCTTCACAAATGAGGTATTGTGTGACATTGCTCCCCTTGAGGTTTGTGATGTATTATTAGGACAACCATATTTGTTGAAGTGACATGTTGTGTATGAATCAAGGCCCCATGCTGTTATTTCTACTTTTGGAAATAAGTTGTACAGGATACCAGAGGTAGGTAGCACCAACTACTGCCATCTCTTTGGTTACTATAAAACAATGCAGTAAGCTCATTTCCAAAACTGAGAAATTTGTTTTCCTGATGATACACCCTCAATGAAAGAAGAAGACAGTGGCCACGACATCCTGACAAGGCCCCTTCGCATGACAACTACATATGGACAAGGTCATGGAGGAGTACGAGGACATATTCACCTCCCCCGCAGGGGTTCCTCTGCACTGTCAGGTCAAGCACTCCATTGATCTGAACTCAGGTACACCACTGCCCGATGGACCCATCTATCGACGCTCCATTCTGGAAAACGACGAAACCAAGAGGCAAACTTAGGAGCTGTTGTAGAATGGTCACATCCATCCGAGTTCATCACCCTGTGGGAGCCCAATCGTGTTGGTACACAAGAAGGATGGGACTTGGAGACTCTGTATTGTCTATCGAGCGTTGAACAAGATCATTGTCCGTAATAGGTACCTGATCCCATGGATTGATGACCTCCTGGACCAACTGAAGGGGGCAAAATATTTTAGCAAGATCGATTTGAAGTCAGTATATCACCAGGTACCAATCAAACCCTCCGATGTGTGGAAGACTGCCTTCAAAGCCAAGGAGGGCCTTTTCGAATGGTTGGTTATGCATTTCGGATTGATGAATGCTCCTACACCCTTCATGAGGCTAATGGATGACATCTTACAGCCATTCACAGACTCATTTGTAGTGGTATACTTTGATCACATCTTGATCTTCAGCCAGAGTTGGGAAGAACACCTCCACCACATCTGACAAACACTACGGAAACACAAGTTATGTGCCAATTTGGAAAAATGCACTTTTGGCATCACCCAGGTTTAGTATCTAGGATACATTATTGATGAACAGGGAGTACATGTGGATCCAGCCAAGATCCAAGTCATTCAAGATTATCCATCTCCAACCACTCTCACACAGCTCCGTAGCTTTCTAGGTCTTGCCAACTTCTACTGCAGGTTCAAATTGGGATTTTCTCATATCACTTGGCCCTTGAGTCAAGTCACCAAGGGAGGAGCGAAAGAAAATTTCTTTTGGTCTAAATCTCAATAAAAGGCATTCAAAGAGTTGAAAGATCGCCTCTGCTCGACACCAGTGCTTTCATTACCAGACTTGCAACAACCATTTGAGGTCGAAACATATGCCTCTGACTATGCTATTGGGGCAGTCCTTACTCAACATGGGCATCTAGTGGCATATCATAGTGAGACACTTTCAGACACAGTGTGGAAGTATCCCACTTATGACAAAGAGATGTATTCCATTGTGCAGGCCTGCCGATAATGGAAGCATTACATTTTGGGGAAGGAAACGGTCATCCACACAGACCATTGACCCCTACAGTTCATACAGACCCAAGGTAAATTTCAGAATGATCGCCATCAGAAGTGGTCCACATACCTACAATAGTTTCATTTGAATATCAAGTATAAGAAGGGAAGCAACAATAATGTTGCAGATTGCCTCAATCAACCACCGATCATGGCGTTAACCACCGTGCTCAAATCTTGTGGGCACAACACTTCTGATTGGCCACTTCTCTACAAAAGTGGCCCAGAATTCAGCCACACATACCAGACACTCTTGGAGGGTCAGCATGTTCCATATTTTCACCTCCAGGATGCCTTGTTATGCCACTTGGGTCACCTTTGTGCTCCTTCAAGCGAGCGTGCCAAGATGATTTGGGAAGCACACTATAGTCAGGCTGTTGTGCATTTCAGGGTCGAGAAAATGGTGGGAGTACTGCAAAAATATTTCTATTGGCCAAATCTTCGACAGGATGTCAGGAAGTACATCAGATCATGCACTTCCTGTGCCATTTCCAAACCGACCATCAAGAAGCAGGGCCCCTATACCCCACTGCCTACTCCTAGTCAACCTTGGGAATCCATCTCCATGGATTACATGCCAGGCCTTCCTTCCACTAAGCATGGAAATGACTGTGTTTTTGTGGTCATCAACAAGTTCTCAAAGATGGCCATTATGGCGGCCTACAAGAAGAATATCACAGCAAAGCAACTGCTAAACTCTTCTTTGAATGAGTGTGGGTACACTTTGGGATCCCACAGTCTATCATCTCAGATCAGAATAGTAGGTTCCTCAGTACATTTTGGTCCAATCTTTGGTCGATTCTGGACACCAAACTCACTAAGTCCACAACCTTCCATCCTCAAACTGATGGCTAGATAGAGGTTGTCAACAGGATGATCGTACACATTATGCACATGTACAACTCAAAGCATCCACACACATGGGATGAGAGCCTACCCTATGTTCATCACAGCTACAACCAAGCTCTCCACAGCTTGACTGACCACAGTCCTTTTCAGGTGGGCTTGGGATTCCATCCATTATGTCCCATTGATGTGGCCATGCCATTTGCATCTACTCACGCAGATTCAGCTCATGTCCAGTCCAAAATAGATAAGGAAAACAACTTCATTGAGCACAGCCAACATATTCACTAGTAGGTCCATGACAGATGGAGAAATCAAATTCCAATTACGAGTAGCGACATGCTCAACATCGGGTACCACACAAGTTTTAGGTGGGTGACAAAGTCCAGTTGCATTTGCAAAAGGAACACCTTACTGGAGCCTATTAGAAACTTGGACCACTCCGATATGGTCCTTACACCATTACCAAGGTTGTGGGAGACAATGCATTTGAGCTCAACATTCCCCCATTCCTTGGCCTGCACCCTGTGTTTAATGTGGACCACCTTTTGGCCATACTTCCCACCATTACTAGACACACCTGACATTGTAGAACAACTCACACCCATAGAGTTAAATCCAAATTGCATGGAACAAGCTGCAACTGATTAGATCATGGACATACAGATCAAGCACACTCGCCAGAAGAATATCCAATTGTATCGAGTTGTCAAAGCAGGCCAACTCCTTCACCAGGGCAAGTGGCTCACTAGGGACCAAGTTCAGCAAAAGTTTCCTCATCTCATGGAAGAACTCAACGCAATGGGGACCATTGCTTCCTAATGGGGGAGGAATGATCCAGGTGGATATTGGTGGCCACCTATCAATTCCACTTGGACCCCCACCATTGCTTCTTTTAGTTTTTTTAGTTTCCTTAATTGTAGCACAGTGTACTATTTTTAACAGTTTTTCGAGTCCTAAACTTCTGGAACCATTTTGAGGCACTAAACAACGTTTTTTTGGAAATCTACCGTTAGAAATATTCTGCCTAAAGTCATCTTGTCCGTCATAGTACTCAAAGAGATATTTCTAATGGGCTATCATGTGCATCAAACGGAGATAATATGATCAAGTCATGACCCTGGGAAGTTGGTTGTCCAACTCAACCCAACGGGGCCCATAAACTCTTGGCGTTACATCTCCTCAAGTTAGGGTTTTGGTTGTTTAGGGTTTTCTCTTATTGTTCAATAATAAAAAGGACGTTGAACCTCATTGTAGTGTAGTTTAGAGGAATGTAGCTGCCACATCTCTTCTTAGAGATAAGCTACCATCACCCTAGCTGGTGTATTTCCATTTCTGTTTGTAAGCATATTTCAGTATTTTACATTAATGAAATGAAGTATTATTTCCACTGCATCTCTATGTTTATGGTTATCTCTGTAATTTTTTGTGTTCTTATTTAAATTCGGATCAAAGATAGTCTAGGTGCATTTGGAATATTATCATAGGGCATGCCAGACTGGGTGTAAATCAAGTCTAAGTATTGGGCATGAGCAATTACTTTCTCTTTAGTAACAACTTCTCCTTTAGCCACATCCTTGTTGATAGATGGCAACAATGATTTAATAAACCACTTAGTTAAAAGCTGATCAGGAACAAAATTTTTGAGCATTCGACGATGACAATGCCACTCATGAATATGATCAGAAATGTGAGTAGTAGTGGTCTATTTAAAGTTGGTTAACAATTCCGTTCCAGTTACATATCTGATGGGTAACTCGAAATGGGATAAAAATGTAGTGGCTAAGGCTGTGAAGTTGTCAAATGAAGTTCATGGTAATTCAATATACCACTTTGCAGCTGGACCAGTGATCATTCACTAGAAAATACGTAGTCTTACTGAATCATCATTTAGGGAGTTGGATGAACACCATAATTGAAAATTCATAACGTGATTGGACAGATATTCTCCAAGGTTTCCATTGAACTTAGGAATATCGAAAGGAAATTTGTGTGGAATCACCAGCCACCAAGATGAATAAAGAATGGGATCAATGGTAAGCCGATTTAAATTTGGTGATTCAAGTGTTGTGACAAAAGGAAAATGTCGGTTTAGGTTGGGTTGAGCGTAACCATGGTAAGATGGAATTGCATGGGAAATAGGCCTTTGCATACCAACATAAGGAATCTGCTACTGGAAACCTTGATAGGGGTAGGTTTGTTGAGCATATCCAGTATAAGGTTGTTGTTGGGAACCAGGATAAATTTTTTGTTGACCAAAACCACCATAGGCTTGTTGACTAGAACTTGGGTAAGCTTATTGTTGAGAAACCGAGCATAGGCTTGTTGACCAAGTCCAGGATAAGTCTGGTACTGTTGGAATTGATGTTGTTGGTATTATGGCTGCCACGGTTGTTGATACAATGGTTATTACCTTCTAGTATAAGTTTGACCATGTTGTGGATAAATTAGACCAATATAAGTTTGAGTCATCCCAATTAATGGTAAACTAGCCTGAGGTTGTTGGATTTCAGACACAAACGATTGTTGTAAAATGGACTGAGAAAACTAAGTCTATAGACCTTAAACTTGAGGGTAAGAGGTTGAAGGATGAGCTTGCAAAGGTTGAGATACAATCAACTGAGCTTGCAACTTTGGTAAAGTCATAACGACAAGTGTAGTAGGTATGGATGAAATGGGTTGTATTGGTTGTGATGTATATAGAAGCCTTGGTTGAATAGGAAGTGTAGGCTACCATTGAGAAACAATCATTCCAGAATAAGTTGGACCTAAAGATGACGGTATGCTGCCATATGGTGACCACCCAGAGTATGGAGAATAAGCAGATTGGGCATATTGTTCTCCATATGGAGGTAATCTAGTGTTAAGTTGATACATTAGACAATAACCAAATGGACCAACTTGATATTGTCTTGATGTATCAAATTGTTCAGTATCCGTAAGTGAAGAACCAGGTAAAATTCCTATGAATGGCATGGTTGAATACCATGTACTAGAAGAAACACCGAAGTGGGTTCCGGATAATGATTGGTAACCCAGTGGAATGGAAGGACTGCCATATAGATGTGACTCAGGTGTTGTGGTAAACATCAAAGAAGTAGCGATAGTAGATGTTGTCACAGCTGTAACAGATGATATAGTCTGGCATGTTGTTCCAGCCATAGTCAAATGACCCAATAAGTGTCCTAATGAATCTATGGGAGTTTGAAAGTAAACAGGATCAAGAGGAGAAGTATAAGTTAACTGAGGAAAAGAAAGATAAATATAAAGCCCTAGTCTAAATCAAGTTGGAGTTCTAGGTGAAGTTTCTTCTTCAAATTCCTCTTCAACAGAAATCAAACTGGGTGGAAGGATTTCACCATCGGGTCCGTAATAAATTTCTAGTGGTTGATTATGCAGCAAAGGAGAAGTCTCAACAGTTACAGATGTCTAAGGATAAACCGTTCGATCATCTTTTGGTATAGGAACAACTTCTAGTTGTTCAGATTTGGGAACCAAGTGTTCTATTAAAAGAACAATGGGTTCAAGATGAATTTCTTGAACAACCTCTGGTTGGGGATCGAATTCTTGTTGGACAAATTCAGTTACCATTTCACTAACTTGACTTTCAGTGTTCTCAAGTAATTGTAAAGGTTCCACTCCAGTAGCAGATAAACTAGTAATAGTAGGAGTAACTAGAATCACAGTATGTACTGGTATAGGTGACTCTGGTATATCAAATGAAGAACCAGAAGCTTGTGATGTACTGGACTGAGTAAAACAAGACCGCTTTCACTGACTAGGTGTATCTTCAGGAAGTAAAGGCGGTTTACTCGCTGTCCTACATGAACAACGGGGTAAAGGTTGATTTTCTTCCACGATTACTGATTGATTTTATTATAAAAAAAATAAACAAAAAGAGGGTAATCTAGGCAAAAGAATTACCAAGTAACTGTGAACTGCAATATACCACTTCAGAGGAGCCAAGGACTTAACATGCATGCAGGTAATCTCCCTGAATATTGTTTTCGTTGTATCACAGTATACAAGGTGCTTGACTTGGTTACCTATGGATGGATAGCAACCTAATGTAGTCCTCCCAAATATACCTGAAAGTATGTGGAGACCCAATCCGTGTTAGCACTGTCTAGTGCGAAACCGCACAGTGAGAGAATTTCCTTATACTTTTCGTACTATAACACCACTCGATATGCTTAAAAGTACGTGGATGACCTATGATATACTTGCATACGTGAAATGAGGTATCACACTTGGAATGTATCACAGACCATTAGTGACAATTGCTATGTTTAACAATGCTGAAACACATCTCTAGCCTAGGCCTCTAAATGTTATGCGTTAAGTTACAATGCTCCATTAGGCTAATTGAGATAAATTTTAGCTTATCTTGTTTAAAATTTTTCCTTTTAGTTTCACCGCGTGATGTTTCTGAAACTCCTAGAATGGAACAAATATCAGAAACATTCTTTTCATTTGATCTAAACAATGAAAACTATAACTAAAAGGGATATAGCAATTAGAATCTCTAAACAAAGAGAATAGAGCACGTTTAATGCAACTTTCCCTATACCATTCCTACAAGCACACACAAACTTCTAAATGAATTATGCACATTTCTCTTTTCATTCCTTTAATGTTTAGATGAACATCAAGAAACTAAATGCATAAATGATCAATCAATGCTTTTCACAAGAAACGAAGACTTTACGATAATTTCTTGTTCAGAAAAGTATAGACTAATCAATGTAAGCTATCTTTGGGATTGATTCGACAAAGACAAATAAAAGATAAAGAAACACTGAGCAAACAAAGCTAAAGTGGGAAAGGAAAAGAAATGCTAATTTGGACTTCAGGGACAAAGAAACATTGACCATTCAATAAACAAGATGTGAAACAGTTTGAAAAAAATCAAGCAAAAAGATGGGTTTTTGGCTTGACAGGGACTAGCGCAGCCCTGAGTGGTAGACAGTGCATTGTAGAGTATTGTCTCTAGGCTAAGGCTACTCTACAGCACACTGTGTCAAGAGCAATAGTGCGTTGATGCTAGAGAGCACTATCAACACACAAATAAGCACACATTTTGACCAAACAAGCTTCAAAATGACTGAATATAGGTAAATGAACTCAAACAAAGTCTATTGGTGCTATTAAGACAATGGATAACTACCAAGAATGATGGTCGTTCCTCAGCAGAGTCGACAATTTGTTATACAGAATTTATACCTATGGATAAGTATATCTTCCCCACGTGTGTAGTTACGCTTAGAACAACTGAAGTAAGGATGTTTAACCTTTTCCTACAATAAACGAATAAGATAAAAGAACCTACTTGTGATCCTTCGCTTCCTTTAATCTCCTTTGAGTTGCTCCCGTCGCTCCCGCTCAAACTGAATTTGCTCAATTGGTACATGCCAACATAAACAAAAGACGACAACAATCAAAGCATATGATCTATTTATTGTAAAAAAATGGAATCGACAACATTTGAACATACATTCATCATATATATAGACAAAGTATTGGAAAAGGAACAAACAACTTTATTGATTGATAGAAGGAGAAGTTACACCCAATGTAGTTTGATCTCATGTCACTCATCCAGCTTAGTCCAAGCCCTCATCATAACAAGAGAAACATCAATCTAGCAGCATAACATTACTTTGACAATGATTTCAAGTCTCTAAACCAACAGTATTTCTCTATAATATCCAAGTTCTTTGGCTTTATGATGGGAGGCCAATTTATAGATGAATGCAAGTGGTTTTATCATTAATATGCCATTGAATGGTTTTCCATAATTGGATGATTATTTTCCATGTTTAAAGGGATGAGAGGATAGAGGATTAGTTAATCCAAGGCTATCCTAAGTCGAGCTCATCGTGATAGGATAGGAGTTGGGTTCCTTCTAGAAGGCTCTAGAAAGGAGGAATATAGTCAGGATCCAATGAACATTTCGAGGATTCTCGCCCAGTGTAGGCTTGATTGGGCTTAGGTGCTCTACAACACGGCCTTGAATGGGTCTACCTACTCTGCAGTGCACTTAACCCTGACCAGGGGTGTGTTGGTGACCTAAGGAAGCACTTCAGCAGGGTTTGAAGTCAGGAAACTCTCATGGATGAAAGCACTTAATGAGGTGGCATGTCTAGGGAATGTAGCAACTGAATTATAGTTTAATAGGCCTTGTTTACACTGATTTGATCATCAGGAGTGATGTGCCTAGATAGATCTATAACACTCACACACCATCACATTTTCTTCTCAAGTGAACCAACAAAATAGACTCAATATCTCCATCTATTTGTAATCTTTTGTCATGGTTAAATCAGTAAATACAATTTGTAGTGAAGATATGTTCATATTCTAAAATTGTTTGGTTCATATCTTCTTGAATTAATCTAGCCACTAACTTCATTTACTAAGGAATATTTTCCTTTAGCCATATTCTAGAACCACAATAACCTGTTTTCAACCTTTAGATGACGAGTCACAAACAAGAGATGCTAGAAAAACAAATAATCACCTAATGAGCATGAGGAATGCGGAGGAATTTTAGCTCAAGTCTTGGTCGCATGCATAGTCCTCTAAATACTTGACTGGAGCTCCTCATTTTCTCCCATAGGTTTGTCTTCCAGTGACTGTATAGTTTCAATCACTCTAATGACCCTTCATCCATGTGACTGGGGTAGAGGATGCTCAAACTCATCTTTCCTTAGCTTAGAACATGCCAAAACTTGCGCCACTGATTGACAACTTTTTGTAATACCTCAGGGACCAACTATAGCCACTGCAACACTCCAAAAAATTACTATCACAACTCCATCATAATCACAAGTCAAACTAGCTTGACTTTAATGTCATCCATCAGTTGCTCGAACACTGAAGTCATCAAACTTCACCACAACTATTCCAACATTTTCAACCATCAATGATAGACCTTGCAATTGACCATACAAGATAAAACCCATCCATACACACACCTAGTACCATAAACATGACTTGAAAGTCTCTAATATTGTAAACTAGGTGTAGTAGCTCCACATCCTACCAAGGTATCTACAAACAAGACAAAAACTTGCACTAACATCTGCAACCACCAAGCTAAGGTTTGCAACAAATGCACAAATCAAGTACCATCTCACTAGCATAAGCCCAATACCTATACCAATCAACCATGTAGAAACTCATCCATACACACACACACACTAGGGATCATAAACCAATCAACCAATAAACCATGTACCAATCAACCATGTGCATAAAAATCACATACTACCAAGTTGACATCAATGCCAAAAACAAATGAGCCATATTACCAACAATATTCCCCTTTGGCATTGATCTCAACCCCAGCAAAACCAACCAACTGGCCTATGAAAACCTCCTCTTTCATTCCCCATTTGATATCAATCACAAAGGTTTGAGCTCATCTAAGAAACCATAGCTGAATAAACACTACCCCCCCCCAGACACTAGTTGTGTCTCAACAAAAAGTGACAACAATAACCATCAACATAGTGTGGGAAGTAGCATACCATAACCAGTGAAAATATCAGTACATCATATGCACCAGCAAGATTAGATCAAAATGCATCAACATATAACAACACTCCCCATGGAAGCATGACAACAAATTGCAACAATATCTCACTCTCTCCTGAAGCAGAAGTAGCAAACTCTCCATGAACACCACACTCAACCAGAAACAACAGTACACAACTCAACATTAGCATGAGCAACAACAACAAATACGATGAGTAGCAGCACTCTCTCAATCAGTAGAATCAATATAATATGAGAGGCAAAACATCATAGGAAGAAATAGCAAAAAAATCACTCAACTTAGCAACACCAACTACATCAACCTTACTTTCATCCAAACCAACAGTAACATAGTGTAGAAACAACAAAAACAAACCATATTTGATCAGTAGCAGAAACACTAGACATGCTCCCCCTGAGAATCATCATCAACCTATAACCAATGCCTTCTAGTTGAAGGCTACACCTTAAGGATCAAGGGATTTACTATACAATATGACTGATATACAATACATGACTGAAGAAACACCCATCAACCCACATGAATGGTTGTTTCATCCCTCACTAATAGATACCGTACATTAAAACTCTCTCTCCAACATGACCATGACCAATGATATGCAATACAATGTAGTACATGGCTATATAATGATATACAAGGCTACGAAATGACTATGACATGATATACAATAGCCCAAATATGGTTGCAATAACTCAAACTTGTCATGACTTATAACTCTCCTATCACCAAATCATGACAACATCAAATCAATGACTTGAACACTTGATTACATGGCTTCAAAAATAAGATACATAATTGAAGCTGATGAATCCACAAGATTTTCAATACATGACCAAAAATGCATGCCTTTCTCCAAGACATACTCAAATAAGATCCTTGAGCATCACTACAAACATTTAGCCCAATCAACAAGATGATGAATCATCAGCAATATATAAATATCATCATGCATACAACCATCCATGTGTGTAAGATGGATCCATCTATATCAAGGCAACATCTTCTAGGAGAAAATGAAGTGATGACAATAGTAACCAATCATCATGAGATATGAAACAATGAGAAACAATAGCATATAACCATGAACATCAACTGAGAAGCATAAAACTATAATTTGTATAGCAGCATAAATATAGCTCATGAGATTGTAGTAGTGACATATAACCATCATCTCACATCATCCATAATGCACCAACCAACACATCTATATGATGGCAACATGTCAAAAATATGTGCACCATTTACAACATGAGGAAACCATCTACTCAAGGTAGAAAAATTCAAATCAACACATATCACATCATAGGATAATCCTCAAACTATTATGGCATTGAACCATGGATCCATGAAATAATAAATCTCATTAGAAAAACCTCCAACTAGTACCAGCATATCATGTCACTAGTAACCACCAAGCCATATATACATAATGCCAACACTTAAGCAACAACTAATAATCTTCAACATGAAGAAATAATGAATCATAAAGAGATCTACTAAATTTAGCATAGGCCAAGTAACCATAAATCTCCTCAATAGTGTCAATGAACATAAGCGAGAGTTCATGTGACCAAAGGATCAATATTTGATGGCACTAACATCACATCAGATGTAGCAAAAACCAACAACAGTGGATAATCCAAAAGCATGCATACGGAGCATAAACAACATCGACATAGTTGAATAAAAAATTATATCATATATAAATATACCATGGCATATAATCACTAGAATTAATGCATGTCGATCTCTCTCACTGATAACATAGACAATGTGTTCATATAAAAGCAATTTTACATCAATGATCAAAACAACCATCAATCAAAAAATAACCAACTGCATGCAACTGATACAAGACTATGGAGAGTCATATAGGTCATATCACCAGTAGAAAATGAGAAATTAGTGACTAGGTGACTAAAAACATTAGTCACCACAACTTTTCCAAGTGAAATACTACCAAAAATGAGAAATCTTAAGTGACCCAACTAAAAATGACCAACATAAATGTTATAAACATTTTTGGGCACTGTAACCCCAATCATAAATGTCCATAAACTGAGGACTCCTAAGTCCCTAAAAGTGTTGCTTCACTACCTAAAGGAACAAGGTCAGCTGATTACATCATCTCCCAGAAGTTCACCACAAAAAACTGCTCAGAAATGGTCAAAACTGGACCATATTGAATGCCCAGTGCAGAGGGTGCGATGCATATCACCTTCCTAGTGTAAAGGGTGCGATGGATACTGGATGGCCCCTCTGTAGGGTGCGATGGGCGAGAATGGCCAAATGGCAGAGACAATTTGCGAGGTGGAAGATCATAGAATCTTCTAGAAACTTCCCCTCTAACACTTCCCTCTCTGATTTCGACCAGGGATGAGTAAGAGATCATTATTCTCCAAGTGGAATCAAGAACTATCAGAGAGAGGACACTAATCAAAATCCCAGAAGCTGACTCACCCCCGTACAATCATCTATATATGGATCCCTCATCACAGAGATCCAGAGGTTGGAATCTTGTATCTTATAGAGAAGTGTTGTTGGTTTTCTGGTGTAACATCATAGTGTTAGGTGATCTAAGCTTTACTTGAGGTGAAGAAGGGCTTTCCTGCTGGAGGATGATGCTGGGTTAGAAAAATTGGTTGTAATCCTCTTACTATTCTTGATATTAATAAAGCTATTCAAGTTTTCCTCCACATTCGTGTATGTTTGATTGTATATGCATTTGTGTGGTTAATACATATATAGTCATGTGTTGTTTATGAAAATAGATCTTTGTTCTTCGATAGTATTATGCTGCTTTGATTCCACAGGTGCTCTCTAAAGCGGTGTAGACAAAGAAGGAGCGGCAAAGATCTATCGAGAAGGAGAGGAACCGAGCAAGGAACCAAGCGCAAGTGAAAGGTTGGTGTCCTCTATTCCCCTCTTGTCTATTTTTCATAAAGGAAAACGAAAGTAGTTTTAACTTGTTTGTTTCTAAGATAGCTACTAGTCTTAGTGGGAATAGCAGCTTTAAGTGGACACTATTCCTGGTAACAAAATGGCAACTCCACTGGGGAGAAAATAGATTGTTTGTTAGTCTATTTTTGTTTGTTTTATAAACTTACAGACAGAGCCTGAAGTCAATCCAGCTAGCCTTCAAACTGCATTTGCTATGCAAGTGCAAAGTAGATCAATGCTGCTTCAGTCTATCTCCAGGTTTTGTTTACAAATTGAACAATCGATCTGCAAACACTCTAATTTCCCTAAGTGGTGGCTCTAGTAACCTCCTTAGATCAACCCCTATGATTTATATTTACTGAACATCACTTACTCGGCCTAAATCCTTGAACCAAACTGCAAATTGTGATCAAAGACTAGATAAAAGTCTCACATAGGTACCATCGCACCCTCCCTTCAAGGCAGTCTGTATGCATCACACTTCCCGTGTGTAGTAGGTGTGATGCATACTGGATTCCTTGTATGACAGGTGTGATGGTCAGGGAAGGTTGATTTTACCTTCAAACTTTGGTTTTTCTTCACTCTTTTCAGTTCTATTTAGGAGTTTTGTTCTCTATGGTTAGTATATCTCTATGGAAACCCCCTTCTCTTCCATCATTCTGCCTCCATTGTTGCAAAGAACTGTAAGTGTTTTTATGTATTGTGTGCCATTTCCAGTTCTCTTTTACAAAGAAGTAGCGTAACCAGACTGTCGTTTCTTGATCTGAAAGTGTCGCAAGTGTCGTTTTCAGCCATAGAAGAGAATCCCATTATTCTTGATAGTCAATTGTACTGTTACTCTTCTATGTGATTTGAATTAGTAGTTTTTCAAGTGCCGAAAACAATTTTCATTTCGAAATTGCAAAGTGTCGTCTTTATATTCACTTCATTTTGAAAAAAGAAATTTGTTAGTATTGTCGCTTTGGAAAATAATTCAGATTTGCATTTAGCGTTCTTCTTTTCATTCATACATTAAGAAGGCTAAAAACAAATACATGCATGTGCATTTGCATTGAGACTACTTGGTTTGATTTAGGACAGTGCATTTAGTGTGTTCTCTGTGCTCTTTGTTGAAAGACCCTCAGTTCTCTTTCCTTAGTAGCTAGGATTTTCATTGCCAAAAGAAGGTTGAACATTTGTTTATCATCTTAGA
The DNA here is from genome assembly GCA_000404065.3 of Pinus taeda. Classification (NCBI taxonomy): domain Eukaryota; kingdom Viridiplantae; phylum Streptophyta; class Pinopsida; order Pinales; family Pinaceae; genus Pinus; species Pinus taeda. The sequence continues at coordinate 23,414 of APFE030937460.1, read as the reverse complement.
CTGCATTTTAGGAATTGTATACACATCACGTGGCGAACCTGAAAGGCAAATTTTTAAGCAAGATCAACTATAAAATAAATTTAATGAATCTAAAAACACTTTGGAACCTAACGCACAACATCTAGAAGTCTAGGCTAGAGACGTATTCCAACGTCGTAAAACCTGGTAACTGTCGTTTTCATTGTTGGTTGGGTGATTCCTA